>JAVSBS010019470.1:0-27275 GCA_033124195.1 Coracias cyanogaster
TCACACTCTGCTACAAATGTTAGGCTGTAGTGATGGGCGTAATGACCTTTATAGTGTGTCACATTCTGCAGAAAGTTATGCACAGCAATGTATTATACTGTTTTCCTTTCTGTGATGGTTATAATCTTACATTTTTCCTCACAAAGTTAGGAAACTTAAGACATCTTTCCCACCATACACTTTTATGTGTCTGACTAATTTAATTTGTTCTTCTTCCTCCTTTTTCTACTGGTATAAGTTTTAACAATGGATCAACAAGTAATTTAGTGGTCAAGAAGTAATTTTAGTTTAAAGCAACAACCCAGAAAGTGCTGCAATGGCAACAGAAATACTCTCATTTGCCCCTCATGATGTATTGAGACAGGTGTGCTAGAGCATTGTGTACATTACTATGAGTCAGCTTAAATTCACTATCAAGTCTGTATCATCTAGTAAGAGGTAACACCTCTTCTCTCAAGTCTGCTCTGGCATCTGGCCTTTTTTCCTACACAGAGCCACCAGACTCCTGCCTTGGGAGTCAGTGCTACACTCTCCAACTGTCTTGGTAACATCCCAAGTTGCATTTTTCCCTGGTGACAATCTGAAGGAAAAAAAAAGTTAAAAACTAGAAGTCCAGCACTGAAATGTAATGTCAGGAGTACTGCATAATGAGATCTCTGAAGTAACCCTTTTATTATTTAACATATTAGTGAAGTTTCATATGTGAGTCTATGGATGCTGCACTTTCAAGAAAGTTGTGGACCAGTTGGACTGAGTCCAGAAGCAAAGAAAAAGAATGACAGAGGTTTAAAAAAATCATGCCCTATGAGTTGAAAGCACTGGGGTTGTTTAGTCTAGAGAAAAGAAGACTGAGGGGAGGTGTGATAACAGTGTTTCTTAAAATGTTTTAGATGATGCTCCAAGGAGGAAGGGAATAAATTATTTGTTCCAGTGGGGAAAGTGCAAGAAGCAATGGATTTAAAAACAGTAAGGAAGATTTCTGTTAAACTTTAAGTAAAATTGAACTGTTCTAACAGTAAAAATCCCCAAGCACTGGAGGTTCTTGAAAGGGGAAGTGGGAGGTGGTAGGAGCCCATTATTAGAATTCTGTGAAATAAATGTCTGTATGTATGTACTATGCATAGAAATATACAAATATCCAAAGCTTGACTGTAAGGCTTGAATTCAATGATGAGCTGTGCAGAGCTGCATAGCCTCTTATGGACACTTAAAGATGACCATTCTTCCACCATGATGCGAACAGAGCTAATGAGGAAAAGGCAGAAGCCACTACTTGTCCCATGTAGGTGTTTTCAGTCACTTGGGAGTGACATCTGGATTTCGGTAATGCAGATGAGGGGCTTTGCAAAAGGAGGTGCCTGAAGGCTGGCCTTGGGCTCCAAGTAGGTGGGGGCTGCTGGTCAGGTGCTGCTATTCAAGATATAAATGACCTTGCCTTGAAGCTTTCAAGGTGGTTTCTGGAGTCTAGCTTCTTTCTTTTTTCTTCTCTTCTCCAAGTGCTTCTGTGTGCTCACCCCAAGGCACCTGGCTTCCACAAAGTGGAGCACTCTGTCCTGCTTATGTGTATTTGCCTGCCTGCCTTTCAGCTTTCACTGGCATCCCTTGGGCAGCAAAGACCACTTCAGCCACCTCCAGACCTTTCCAGGCTCCAAGTCCTCTAATAATTTCATGCCATGGATACTTTTCTTGAAGCTACACACTTTCAATGCTTGATGTAGTTCTGCTATTTGGGGTCAGTTTACAGTCTGGGCAGTTCTGATGTCCCACTGTCTCCAGAGTATGTCCTTGTAAACTGTCACTTTCTGCCTTCCTTAAGAATTATCCTGAAATCCATATGCACAGGATGGTAGCCAAAGGTTGGTGGAACTGTTTTAAGGTGTGAGCTTATCTGCCTCATTAAATAATCAGGAGAAGCTGGCTGCAACTTTTCTTCAAAAAGTTCAGTCATACCAGCAGCAGAAGATTAGGGTATAAATAATCCATTTGGCAGGGTTAATGCAAAAATACCTCTCTGTTGCTCAGCACTTGTTTTTCATCCATTTTCTTAGTTACGCTGCCTCACTGCCTCTGGCACCCACTACGCAGTTTCTATTTCGGGAAGCTCACTGAGTGACTGCTCTCAGGGGACCATAAGGTTATGGGGCTTTCTTTTAAAACTGGATTTGTTCCTGGCATGCCCATGGCACAGTAAGCAAATGGAGACCCCATTCACCAGCTGCACTTTGAAATCACACACACCTCATAAGGCAGGTCTAAGCAGCTCAGACTATGTCACATAAGGTTGGTGCTTCTATAGCTCCCCTCCTTCCTCACAAGCACCTTCGAGCTGTCCAAGAACTTCAGTCTCTAAATCACTCCCTGAAGCTGTGTGTGCCCCCTGGAGTTTTGTTCTCTAAGCCTCTGGGATCAGTACAAACTTAAGGAATGACGTTTTCCTTCTTTTCCCTGCTTCGGGCCCTCGGAGCCCGCCCTGACCATCTGGCCCTATGCCTTATGGCTTTTAGCCCCAGCAAGGGGCTGATACAAAGGAGCCAGCCCATAAAGAAGCAGTCAGATAGGCATCTCTGTCTCCCTCCCTCCTGGAGACCTGGGCCGTGGTTTAGCACATGAGCCCCCTGCGGAGCTGGCACTGTGTCCCTCTCCTCCCCTTGCTATTTTGTGGGGCCTCTGGCTTCTTGGTTTCCTGCACATACCCATGCTATTTGTCCCAGCTGCAAGGTGCCTCACTCCCAGCCATCACTCACTCCCTTGCTTGGCAAGCTTCTTTTATATTCCCAGCTGCAGCTTTTGCCACTGCAGCGTATAGTTCAGGACAGAGAACAGAGCCCAGGGCAGGAGCCCTTGCTGTCTCCTTTGCTGTCCTTGGCCCTGCTGGACCCCTCCTTGCTGTACAGGCAAACTTTATTTTTCTGGACAGACCCATGCTATGCTGCCCGAGCATCCAAGAAATGCAATATGTGTCTTATTTCTGCCTTATTTACTGCTTGTTTCTGGGCTTTCCATGAGCTGTTTATTAAGATATAGTTGTAATTAGTGTATTTTTTTTCCAATGGGCTTAATCTTTCACTGCAGGAAGAGTAAAAACCACCCTCGTGCTACCTTTGGTAATATTTCTTGTTTTGTTTTCTATAGCCACGGTTACAAAGATAGTTATGACCGAGAGACTCTTAGCAGATACTCTGTGTTTGTGCCTGGATAATCCCACATAGAAATACAGGTAAGTCTGTTATGTCAGGGCTATCATATATAATAGCTAATGCATTTAGACTTTGCTTTATGTGTTCTGGGCCTACCAGACTTGCTGTGTGCTCCCAGATGAACCTTAAATCACATACACAGTCCATTTGCTCCAAGTGAGCTTCATGCTGCCTTGGCAGAAATACGGAGCTAAGAAAAGAGAAATATAAGCGGAAAGCAGTAGGTCAGTTGCAGAGGTGGGGGCAAGGAGCTGGGAGAAGAGTAAAAGGCATTATCTCTTTTGCACATATTTTTGTATAAGGTGGAGGTAGTCTAGTGGTTTAAGGCAGGGAAGATATTAGGGAAGCAGGCCAGGCAGTAGCCAAGATGAGGGACACCTCAATATGCAATAGCCAGGCTTCCATCTGTGGAGAAACTTTGTGTTGACTCTCATCCTGGTGGTATAAATGTTGTTCATTTTGTCAAGGGTGAGAGGGAGCTCTTGATCTTTTAGTGGTGCTTGGTGCTATAAAAGGGACAGAGTTAAGCAGGCAGGGATGGGCCACTGGAAGCTAAGAGGAGCCTCACAACAAAAGCTGGAGGGAATACGCTGTGAGCAGGACAGGGCGTCTCCCCAGGCTGGATGGGATGCCAGCAGACCTGGAAAGGAAAGACAAGCTCAAGTGTTTGCACGGCTGTCACTTGGACAACCTTGGTGAGACAGTTCAGTCCTGCGAGCAGGGTTCATGAGATGTTTTTTAGCAGCTGTGAACCTGGCTACTGTGTGCACTGGGCCACTCCTTCTCTTTGCTATTGTTTCACTTTTCCGGCTTTGTTCCTTTCAACATCTCCATCTGATCAGGCTCCCTAGCAATTAATACCAATGTAAACAACCACTTAAGACAGCTCCATATGCTTTAGAAATAATATTGATGTTTTCCAGTAGAGAAGGACTGAGTTGGATGAAACTTGCAAGGATTGTCCTCCTGCTCTTCAGCAGGCCCTTGTGACCTTAAAAACGTTGCACAAACTGGGACAGTTACTCAGTCAATCCTTGCATACTGTAAAGCAGAGCAGTTTTCTTTTGCAAGAGTTCCATTCTGGTGCCAGCACTTGCTCTGTGGGTACTGTGTTTTCTGTAATTACGCTTACTACAGCATGTGCCAGTGAAAATAATTTGCCAGAGCCAAGTGCAAGCATGAAGTAGAATTTATTTCTATGTACAGGTACTTTGGGCATTGTTAACATGCATTATATATAGTTACATTTTACCTGGGTAAGTATTTCTTATGGATAGTTCATCCAGCTTCAAGAGGAAGTTGGTAACTTGTTTTATGTTAAAATGTCCTGCTTCAGGAGTTTACTCATCAAGGAATAATGCTGCATAGAATTCTGCTTCCCTTCCAGTCAGTGTTTTTTTCCTCTTTGAAATCCCATCTCTCCTAAAGAGTTCTCCTGTCTCTTTTGTATTTTCACTGAGCTATCAAGATTTTTACCTTCTCTAAAGAATTAGCTGCAAATACTCTGGAGTTGGCTGTATGGCAATCCTACAGGAATGCCCCAGTAGCTTGCTGCATGCCCCAGCTGGAGCCCTTGCTCTCTGCAGTTCAGCTGTTCCATTGCATGATGATTTTCTTTGCTTTTACTGTCTGCAGCCAAGTATCTATAGCACCAGCAGCTGCCAATATCTTTGTGAGAAACACAGCAAGCCCCTTTCTGTTTCTGAGAATTGCTATGTTTGCATAAGCTAGTCTGTTCTGAGTTTCCAGACAATTAATTGAGAATAACTTCATTGAGTTTTCCCTACAGCCCATTTTGTGGGGTTGGAAGGGCTCTCCAGTACACTCATCACATTATCTAAGCAGTTGACATATAGCTGCATCCAGCTACCTAATTGCTCTTTACTTCAGTTAGAATTTTAAACACTGGATTTTCCCAGTATTTGTCAGGAAAAAAATCACCTGTGTGATTCAAATTTCTGTCCATCATTCCCTCAATATTTCAGCCTGACCTCCTGAACTGACTGTTTAAAGCCAATTCCAAAATCACAACAGTTGTCACCCTTAGGATGTTGGCATCTGTTCCCCTCTCTTGCCAGGGTGAACTCCAGTGCTGGAGCTGCTCTGCGGCATAGGTATCGCCAGCTCTGTGTAAAGTGTGAGCAGACGCTGGAGGCATAATGCAGCTGCCTCTGCTCCCTTCCTGGCTCCAAACTATTCTGTGGTGCCTCTTTGTTCTGCCTTCTGCCCTCTTATCATTATTAAAATCAATAGGAAAGCTTATTTCCAGGATGATGCCCCAAACATTTCATGAAAAAAGTGATTTTTTAACTATTTTTTTTTTGCAGGCTGTAAAACACATGCACGCTCGTTAGTTTAAGACCTTTTACAGCTCCTGTGATTTAGACTGAAGACCTTTAGACACACTGTGTTTTATTTTCAGCAGTCTTTCTGCAGTCAGTTTGTCCCTATGTGGAAGGTTACTATCAGTAGCTTTTCACAAAAAATAAATGTAAAATGAACAGATTTGATATTCAGATTCTACTAAAGAGAATTGTACAAAATCCATTAACCGATGCATCAAAATATTTTCCTTTTTTAATTTAGCTTCCAGCTTAGGACACAGTCTCCATACTATTCCATTAGGGCTGCTGACTCCCCTTCATATTAAACTAAAAGCTGAGATAACATATGCTCATAGCAAATGAGGCGGAGCATTAGTACCCTCCTCCTCTTGATATAGATGTCATTAACTCTGGCAAGAATGAGAGCACCACAGATTTATTTATACAGAAAGCATTGTTTGTTTCAGGGCACGATCTCTGACGTGAAAAATAGTCTAAAATATTCTAAAACCTTATTTCTAGCTAAATGTACAAATATGTAAGGTCTTGCAAGAAAAACAAAGACGTACTGCACTCTTCCCAGGTTTTTATGAAGCTGTTTGTTGAGACAACTCAGTGACGAGGACATTAAAAGAAAAATCTCTTTAGTACATATTCTGCTGCCCTCCACTGGACCAGCAAGAGAAAATCCCTTGCCTCTGTGTGCCACTGATACTCTTTCACTTCCAATGTAACAGAGGCACCGTGTTCTACCTGAAGTGAAAATCAGATGGCTTTGATTTTAAACTGCAGCATGTTAAAGCTCTGCCCAGTAGAGCAGCGACCCATCTGCGACCCGGGAAAGTGCAGTCCCAGCATAGTTACGTGTTCAGGCTATAGAGGGATTTACTCCTTCTACCACAAAGCGAAGAGCAAAAAAGAAGTGAGGTTTTAGAAATAGATACCTAAAAATAGGAAAGATTTTATCCTTTTCTACTCTTGTAATACCTTGATCTACGAATACGAGGAACTGCAAGAATCTATGCTTGTGGATGGATTTTTCACTTATTGTAAATATAATATAATTATAATAATAAATAAATTCTGTGTTTTATACCAATGGCGACACATTGACCTTGCCATTTATTCATTAGCAACTTTGTACCAGTTGCAGTCCTTGGCAGAGGACTAATTATCAGTATTTTATCTGGAAACATTTACTATTAAAGTATTCTAGTTGAAATAATGTTTGGGAGGATAGCTTTGAAGAACCACTTATCAAAACGGGAGGCTGACTGAGGCAGTCACTGGGGCTGAGGGGGAAAAATTTCACATGAAAGTGGAGAAAGAACAGCTGTTGAAGGGATGGGTATTTGCAAAGAAATGAAAGAATTAGCAGACTAGCATGGACACTAGCATCAGAATTTGTGAGGGTTGCTAAGATGGCTGGAAGAGACAGTCACTGTGTACTTACAGCTGGGAATTTTCCTGTGTAAGGGAGACTTTTGATGACCACAGGGTTGATTCATTATGATGCAGATGACTTCCTTTGGAACTCATTAGGTTTCCATCCTTATAATGCAGCACATAGAGCTGAGCCACTGCTGCAAGGGACACTTGTTGGGTTTGGCTATGAGTATTTTCACCACTGATTTTGTTCTGACATTTTTAGTATGAAACAGAGGAAGTGGAAGCAAGAAGGAGAAACATCAATCTGTTTGTTTTCAGTCCAAGAAACTAGGCATGATTCTTATCAGACAATAAAAATTAACCATGTGATAATCAAAGCCTGAACAGCCTGAAACTTTGTGGTAGCTATTTGTGTGCAGATGGCCCATGTTTTTTTCAAATGTTCATGTAATTTACAGTTGCTGTCTGAGGATTATAGCTGGAAGGGTTACTACAGAACAGGTTTCAGCTAAAGTCTTAGTTTGAATGCTACTTAACGGCTACCATGATAGATTTGTTTTATCCCAGTTGATAGGCATGCCACAACTCTCCTTTTTCAAGTTTTACTTCCCTACTTCTCCGAATGCTATCTTTTGCTATTGCTACATTTTTAAAGGAGTTCTCCCCGAGATACTAAGAAATATATTGAAAACGTGCTGTACTCAGTCCTGCAATGAAGATTTCATGGAATCTAAAGCAATCTTAGACATGCAGACTGGAGCTGAACTCTTTTCTGATAATTTTAAGAGGAATAGAAGAGATCTCTAATTTGTCATTAAAGAGCAACAGGAGATGAACTAACAGTCCTCAAACCTATGGACGAATACACTAATCTGGAAAAAAATATTGTTGTAGTGTTTTAAGTAAAGAAATTAATGAAAGCTACACTGCGGTTGTGCAAGTGCTAAGGCTACCATATGTGGGCAAGCACAACATTCAAGCGTGTCAGTCAGGAGTCTCAGTGCAGTACTAATGTCTTTAAACATAATAGTTCTCTGTCTCCTCTTATGGTTTTATGTTTTGATGCAGGTGGCATATAATAGAAGTTCATTAGCACTAGATTAGCTTAGGGTAGGAGGGAAATTTCTGCTCTGGATGCGAGTAGGGAGTTTCTTCTCACAAATTATATGGTCAAATACTATCGCTTCATATGGAAGGAGTGTGTAGCTATCCCAGAAAGCACAGGCTTGGTCATGACATGCTGAATTGTCTGGTCTACTAGGAAGAAAAAGCATGGATTAAAAGGAATTTTTCAGCATTTTAAGTCTTGATGGAAGATGACAGTAATTGCTGCCACATGTATTCCCTGGAATTTATTATAGTGTTGAGTGAGGAGATACACCCAGGTACCAATGAGAGTTACCTAGTCCCCTGCTGCTCCTGCTAGTTACACAGCCAGACACAAGATAACCATGGGAATACTCAAAACCGATGTTTTGGATTACTGGCAGCTATTTGGTTTTCATGTGTTTTTTTCAAGGGTAATTCAGGGAGTGTCTGGGACACCACAAAAGGACAGAAATGGCTTGTTTTGGGTTCATTCCATGGAGTCTCCCATTCCTGTGTCCTGATGCATCAAGATAGCCTAAGGGAGAACACCACCCTGGAGTAGCCTTAAGGTGGTGTGAGAGAGAGAAATAAATAAATGGTTACTGATGGACTGCTCAGCTATAACATTGATCACTTCTTTTTCTGCATGGTATCTCTAAGAGTCAAGAAGGATCATCTGGAGAAAACCTCCAAAATCTATTCTATCCATAGTTAATATATTTCTCTTGGATCTACCAGGTCCTTGTAAAATATTGAGTAGTATTATTACTACTCAATGTCTCACAGGGTCCAGCAGAATCTTACATGTATGAATAGAATTGCCTCAAATAAGGAGAATAGTTAAGAAGTGTTTCCTTATGACTTCCAATTATCAGCAAAAATCTGTTTTACTGTAGTGAATTAGGATTTTTATTAACTCTTGTGTTCTGTAATGAACAGGTAGCCAAAAATTCCATAGTAGATATGAGTAGCAGCTTGAAAAGTTTTGTTAGATTTTTACTTGAACAGATATCCCTTACTGTTGGACTGGAAGTGATGTGCTGAAGTATTACAAACCTACCCTCAGGTGGCCTTTTCTAAGAAAGGCTCAGTAACTGAGAAATCTGGACCCTCAAGGATGGTTGAGCAGTGCTTCTCTGTTAACAAAGGCTGCCTTGCCAGTGAGGTGTCACATATTTGAAAGCTCTTGGGCAGATAGGAGAAGAGCAATTTGAAAATACCTTTCAACCTTAGTGAGAATTTCCAGGCCACTCCATTGGAGAAGGGACCTTCCAAGAGAAGCAAAGACCTAGGAATCCCACTCTACTCTGACTTTATTCAGAATAATTGGAATACAAAAAGGATCAACTGGTTAAACTGCAGTTCATGTAAGAATTTTGTTAATGTTGTATTATAGGAACGTTAAAAGCATTTTTTCCCCCAAGGTATCAAGTACGAAATGTGCAGGCTGTCTTTCAAGGTAAATATACGCATACTTTAACAAAGATGTCTTTTTTTAATAGCTATGAAGTGATATAATAAACATTTCCCTATATTAAATATACAGAGATATAAAAGTAACTGGGGATACTAATAGAACATTTTGAGTAAGGTTTTGAAATATGGTATTTGAGAAGTCCTTTGCTCTTTTTTTAAGGAAGTGATTTCTGTGTTGTTATTTATTTGAGTATCAGTATTTAAAGCACTATGCTCCAAATGTGTATAGTTATTGTTGCTGCAACATCCTGGTAACATACCAATGCTGTTGCCCTTGTTTTGATAAGCATTTCTGTATGTGAGTACATGCATATCTTTTTACTCCTCTGCCTTTTTTCTGTTTATGGCCAGAGACAGGCTGATGGGGAAGTTGATAATGCAGGTTGGCTGCTGCAAAACCCAGCAATTTCAGGCTTGATGCTGAGCAGGGTATGGTTGGGCTTAAATGCAGAGTTTGAGTTACCCAGATGGAAGTACTCCAAAATGCCTCAGCTTCAGGAGAAGGATCTGTCTCCATTTCCTCTCCAGGGAGGCTTTGGAGAGTGTTCATGGAACTCATTAATCAGTCATTCTTCTTCTTTCCAAGAGATACATATACATACAAATGTTATGTATGTATATACATATGCTAGCCCTGTGTGGTGAGGATCTCGCCGCTGCAAACACAATGCTGCAAGTCTGCTGATGCATGGCTGCAGATGATCAAGAACTAGAAGGAATAGGAATGGTTTGATCAGCGGGAAACTGTTACCTGCTCTCACCAAGGGTTTGTTCCCTACCTCCCTGCAGTCCTATAGGAAGCAGAAGTTTGCTTTGCAGGTAGCAATTGAACAAACTACGTTTTGCTTTGCCATGAGTAATTTTGAACATTATCTCTTTAAAACAAAGTTAAGTGCAAAACTCCTCCTGGCATCAGTAGCTTTAGGGCTGGTTATTATGGTGACAATGATAAGAAGTAAATCTGTTTAATGCTATTCCTTTCCACACAGAAAACACAATCCATGTCTGGCTAATTAAAGTCAGGAAACAGGAAAGAGAAAAACATCAAAACCATGTGAAAAAACCCCAACAACTATATTAACCATCGAGTGAGAGTCTGTCGAAAAGTACAAAGCTGAGTTCTTAGAGCAGACTCTCACAGTAAACTCTAAGGGGCTCATTCAATATTTAACTTTCACGTCTCAGCAAAAGAGCATTCAATTGTACTTCAGTGTTCTACAACTGGAATGTTGTTAATACATGTTAGTTGAAATTCTATTATTTTTCCAACAAATGTGAGGAGTTGCTATATTAATAATCTAGCTATGGAAGATGCTACTTGCTACTTTCTTATTGTGGATGGTTCTTCAATCTAATTTTCACAAGAACTGCAGTGTATATTTTTAGGCCGTGAATTTATATAATGAAAGGTTTTTTACATTCCTAGCACTTATACATCTTTTTTATTCAGTGTAGAGGTAGAGCATCTATAGACAGAGATTCAGAGCACATTAAATAAGAACATCGATAAGGTTATCAATTTTTTTTAATGTTTGTACATGTATCTTTTGTATAGAAATCAATGCAAGCCCAATGCTTAAGAGATTGTTAGTAGTGGACTATCATTAATAGTGATCAGAATTAACTATTAAATGTTTCTTTCATAGATACTTATATAATCTGTCATACAATGCAACTTCAGGTTGTTTCAGTGCTGGTGATACTCTTCAGTACATCATTGTGCTTGTATTTAATCAATGCTTGATAAGGAAATATAAAAGTGCTCTCTCTTACGCTTGTCCCCTCATAGCTGACAAATTCTAATTTGTAATTGGCTGAAAATACTTTTCTTTGTTACACAAACATGCTACGATGAAGAAAAAAGAGAAGTAACCATGCTTTTTCTTCACAATTTATCCATGATGTTTTAAAATGGAAAGAGTCTAGCAAATTCTATTAATAGTATTAAAGTACAACACGTGTTGCTTTTTTTTTTTTTTTTTTTTTTAATGCCCTTAATAGCTCATGAAATTAATAATGATCTGTATTGGTAGAATATGCTCCCCTCCCCCCTGTTTTTAAAAGATACATACATATTTATGTGTACATATTTCATTTGTGTATAGACAGAATTAGAAGATCACATGAACTGCACCTTGGGATGCAATTTAACATTAAACCTTACAATGGTTTTCTGTCTTGCAAAAACGAACAGAAAAAATGTGCTCTGCATCCAAAGATTATACTATTTTACAAAGTAACCCAAATTTGTTTCTACACCTGTGAGTGGGTCTTTCAATGTATTCTGAAACTGCAGATCTCCTTTAGTTGGTATAACATGTTGGATATCGGTATGGAAACGCTCATACTGAGCACTGTGCTTGGCTTCAAGATTTCTGCAGCTGATCCAGTCCTGTCACAGTCTGTAGTCTGCAAGGGACCAGCAGTGAGGTGCTGAGCTAAGTTTACAGAACTGAAGCCAACATGTAAATTAAGCAAATGGATGCAATTGTTTCATGCAGCTGGATAAGAAACACATTTCCTAACAAAACACTCCCATTTTATTTCTAATTACCTATGAAATAAGCAATTGTGAAGAGCAGATATTTTTTTCCCAGGGCGAGAAGTCATTGTTAGAGCTGGGGAAGGAAATGTCTCATAACTTCCAATTAGTCTGTTGGTTTGAAAGTGCATTCACTGTAGAATGCACCAGGTAGCGAAAACAAGGAAATTAATAAAAATCCCACTGAGCTTTCTTAGAGGAGAAATCAAGTGATCAATTTAGGTGCAGATTCAGAAGTTGTGGGGAGTTAGGATTGTGTGTTCTCCAGTCCAAAGCATCATAAACTTCCAGTTTTAGTAGGCAATGAGGAAGTAGGTCCGTAATTTTGTCTTTGCTCAGCTTCCTCCTTTGGGAATTGCCAGCATCAGGGCTGTGCATGCCTCCGGCAGACAGACCTTCTCTGAAAGAAGGGCGGTATCCTTAGTCCTTTGAGTTGCCAAATATGATGATTTTAAAGTATAGGCTGGGAAATAACCACAACAATTACATTTTCTGTTGGCCCCATTCACAAGGCCAGCGTTTCTAAAAAAGCAACTACCTCTAAAGAGCAACTCCACCACTGAATCCAACAGACGGGCAGAGATTTCTACCAGGTGTGAATTTATGTGGATACATGCCAAACAAACAAAAGTAATACACGTGTTTCCAAATTACAGTGTTGAAGCTTCTTCAGGGATTCAGATGGTGTGAAGAAAGTGAGATAAGCATAACTGAAGAATTCAGCTCATGGACAGTAGCGCACCACAGGAATTCTATCATGCAGCATTTCCAAGGGAAAAACTCTATGTAAACTGTAAATGAAGCTCTCTGTAGGTTTTTTTTAGGAGATGAGACGCTACTAAACAAACAAATCATTGTGTTAATTATAATCAATACCCGTAAAAGCACCTCAAGATCACAGTCCTTTCGGGTGTGATGGAAGGCAACCCACCTCAAAAAATCAGGTAAATGGACAACCTGCTCTTGGTAGTCTCAGCCTGCTCCGCTGGGCAGCTGGTGGTGCACTACTGAATGCTGCACAGACCCAGGGGAAGAATGGCTCTGGTGTCTTCGACAGAAGCTTGCTCAAGATAAAAATGCAGATAGTGACCTTTTCTTCTTTGAAGTCCCCAGACGCATGGTTAATTAGTATCAGGAAGCCTCATGCAGCCAAATCCTTTAAATACTGCTCTTAAAATCTATTCCTCATCATCTCTTGATGTGGCTGTCTCTGCCTCATTACAGGGCCATTAAAATAGCTATGTGAAAACCATCAGAAATGTGATTTATTGAATGGATCTTTTCTGCATTTGTCAGCAGGAAGGTTCTAACAGACCTTACATGTATTTTTCTTACAGTGTTGCTTACCCAAATGGCTTCCCATCTGAGTACTCCATCACTGCAGCTTTTGAGGTTGTGGAATGCAGTCCACAGCTTTAGTGGGATTTATGACAAGTCAGCAGTTCTGAGAGTGAACACCACGTCGACATTTGTGTCCTGACAGGCAATCTCTGGGTTTCTTCTATACCATGCAAGATTAAATGTTTGTACTGAGGACAGTGAAGAATGCAAGGAAAGCTTTTGGTGGTCTTGGCAAAAGACGACACTGAGCAAGAAATAAAATAATGCAAATGTATTGCTTGATTTTTAGAAGATCCATTCTATCCCAATAAGTGAGGAGAGCAACGCTTGTAATAATTAATATATTTTGCTACTGAAGCCATCAGCAGATGAATCTTCTGGTTTGGTGAGTGGCTCAGCCAAGTGGGTTACTCTTTGTTTCCTGGTAGTACCCAATGGTGCATGATGCTGACTGGCTTGACCAGTGAGCCTCACTAGTGGGTTGTTTTTCTGAGAGTTTATCCACCTTTTTTTACTAAACTTCTTACAAGTGCACATTTTTCTGACGTCCCTGATGTGAACAACTCCTGGGGTAATCTCTTAAGGTATACCTTCTTTTTAATTGCAGTCAGTATCATTTTTTTGTTAGTTTGTTTGTTAGGTTGGTTGTTTTTTAAATCTGCCAAAAGCAGTCTTTACATTATGCTTTCCCCTTTTACTGAGGATTTTTAACACTCTCCAGGCTGTTTTTTTGTTTTCCTAATTTATTGATCTGACAGAAATAAGAAAAAGAAAACACCCTGATTTTCAGAGACAGAAGAATTGAGCATTTAAATGTGGCAAACTTGTTTTTCTTTTTTCTTATTACGGAGTTTATCTCTCTTGAGAGCTGTTTACAGCTAGTCGGTACTTTTCTCCTGAATGACACTAAAGAGCGTTATTTAACCAACACCTCCCTCTAGTGGTAACCATAAGGCTCAAAAAGGAGGAAAACCTGCCACCCAGTTCTGTGTAGAGATGGCATCCTTCCTGTATGCCTTGTGGTCACTAACCAAGCCTAGCATTTGTGAAAGCCTTTACTGTATTAATTTTAATTTTTTTTTTGTAGACTCTACATGGAAGAAATTAAGAGAGAAACCAGTTAGATGAAAATTAGGTGGTATATTTTTAATACAAACAGTGTTATTCCTGATAAAGCTGCAGATAGTGAGTATTTGACCTAAAAAATTCAATTGCAAAAGAAAAATAATTTATTGGTGGAAAAAAAAAAAGAAATCAGCAGAGATGTAATTGCCTCCTAGTCAGTAGTTGATTAGAATAATGCAGCTTCTCCACAGGACCTGAAATGTTGTGTGTATGGACCTACTGGTGCTGGATAAAGTGGAGGGATGAGGGAAACCAGCGGGGCAGTGTCTGAGACTATGTGGAAACAAAGGCTTTGCTAGGCTGAAGGGCATGGTGGCTGCCATGCTTGTGTGGTGAGCAGCCATGTCCTGGAGCAGATCAAGGTTCAGGGTTTGTTTTGTGGGTTTGCTTGACTCATGTATTGGTTTACTAATAAGCGTCATATTGTGCATAGTTAAAAGCAGTTCTTTTATGTGTCTCTCAGCCTTAAAGTAACATGAAATACACTATAACGCAGATAAAGTCTGCTTGGAAGACTGCCAGGAGCTTCCTGATGCAGCCAGGCTGTGCTCTCTTCCCAGCACTGTCGGCTTCCTCTCGTGATTGCTTTCGCTGATTATTACTTAATATTAGCTTTCCAGCTCTCCCTAATTCTCTGTGTTGTCTAAGAACATGCAGCTCCTTTATCGACCGCAAAGCTGAAACAAGATTATAGACAGAAAAAGCAAGCTTTAGTCTTCACTCTTGCAGCACATGAAGCAAGAGCATTTGGAAACTGTGATGCTGTTGTCAAAGAGGCTGATGTTCACAGTGTGAGCTGCCTGTGGAGGTGGTTCAGAAGGAGATCGTTGTCTGGGAATGGATCAGAGCTGCTGTGCCCGCAAGCCAGCCCAGTACTGTGCAGGTCACCTCCCAAGGGGTGCGTGGGGTGCCCAGTCAGCAGTAACCAAGGAGATCCTGCTTGATGTGGAAATTACAGGAGCCCCATAATATTTATGTGGTTGCACTCACGGTGTCTGCCAAGAGGCAGCTCTGCCGTAGGACTTTCTAGCCTTTCTAATGCACTCTGAGAAGAAGCAGTTTTGCTCACAGTTCCTCACACAGTGAAATCAAAATTAAAGCCAGGACCAGGTCCTGCTCCCAAGAGCTGCTCATTGAAATCCCATCTGGCTGCTTGCACTTGACACAGCCAGGGGCTACTTTTCTCTCCGCCTCCCTCTGCAGCCTCCCTGCCTGCCCAGGCTTCATCCTGGAAATCTTATTTCCAGATGCAGGGGAAGAAAGGTCCTGTCAGCTCTCCACTGCTTGTCTCTCCTCTGCCTGCAGAGTCACTGAAACTCATTTGCCAGAAATTTATCTTTGGATGCAAATCAGGACTCAGAAAACATATAATATGTCTTTGTTGCAAGCATAGCGGAATTGCTGAACTCAGTGTCACTGGAAACCCGTCATGCCAGCGTGCTAGCAGCAGACTGTAAGGGCATTGAACACCAGGTAACCTTTAAACACAACTTGTTGTCCACAAGGAGCTTTTCTTGTCCACATGGAAGTGCTGCCAATTCCCCTCCACACTTCATTTATCTTTTAATACAACTACCAAGGGCAAAAAGGATGGTCTGACAGAGTTATAAATATAGTAACCATATACTGCAGGTTTTGTAGGAAAACAAGGTATCATCCTTATGTTACCAAGCCAGCTTTCAAGTGAGTAAGGTGAGAAGCAGGGCAGCAGTGCAGCTGTTTTCCTCCATCTGTGCCAGGCTCCAGTAACAGTGTGGTTTTGCAGTTGTCTTTAAGAGTAAAAATCTGGCAGTCAGCACAGTGTTTGAACTGCCTGCACACTGTGATCCCATGACAAACTACAAATGACTTCCCACACCTCTCCCCTCTGGCTGTGGAAAAGCACCTGGGCTCTAGAAACTTGGCCTTGTGTAGGACTTGTTTGGCTCCTCTCAGTGGGGAGGAAGCAAGGGCCATGGCCTGTTGAGGACTGCTGCTGTGGGATTTGAGATTTTAACCATTCATTAAGACATCAATGTACACTTATGATTCTCTGGAGGAAAAAAAAACAACATTCCCAAGCTGAAGCTTTCTGGTGTCACTCTGAGCAAGCTGTCATCCCAGCAGCCAAGCCTAAAAGTACATGGAACAAGCTGAGAGGTTTTAATCATCGCTGTCATGGTAAGCCCTGTCCTGTTACGTGACCTCGCCTGCACTGCGCCGTTACATTTTGTAAATGTGTGATGTGAAGATTTGTCATGCTTAGGTGTCATGCTTGCCAGATGCTGTAGCCTGCACTAGAAATGCTGGTTTCTCAGACCTGAGCTTTATCTTGTATATCAACTGTTGTGGGAATCACCACTGGGGTTAGTAACGGCAGCATCTTCCCTTTGCTCCATGTCCTCCAGGACTGTGCTGAGCAACAGCATAGAATTGCAACATCTTCTGCCTCAGGGTGTAACCAGAAGGGGAATGGGAAATGCTGCGTTTCAGCACAGTTGTTTTAAAATATTCAACAATAATAACGTTTCACTTAACAGGACACAATGCAATTACCTCTTGTTAGCAGAGTTCTGGGCGACCCAAGAGCATATAGAAGTGTCAGAGTTCTGGCACAATTGTACAATTTTAGTAGAGTTTTATTTTCATAGGTCTCTGATTAACTGTTCTTTTGATTTCCTTAACAAAGACAACATTTTTTTTCTTCCATCAGTAGTGCTTGTTTAATGTGAGAAAGGTCTGAGAAGGTTACGTGTTGGATAGAATAGCTTTTGGTTTTTATTTTGTATGCTTTTAAAGGTCTGACACATGGGAAAACCAAGCAAGCTAAATGTTATTTTTGTACATTTTTACATTAACTCCTGGACAAGGAGCTACATCACCTTTTCATCAAAATCTTTAGCCAGATAGTTTATCTGTGAATGGTAAATACAAAAGCATGAGGGAGGAGAACAAACTTCTTTTCTGAATAATGTAAGCTGCTTCCTTAACTGCTTCATTTGCATAACTCCTTTAAAAACCACAGAACTAGACAATATATCTTAGGCTAAGAATCTTAGTCTGTACAATTTCCTTATGACTTGAAGTTATAAAATCACTTGGAAAATTAGCTGAAATCAGTAAAAAAAAAAGTTAACAGGCTGATAAATGTTGCAATATTTTCTGTTATGAGTGACTTTTTCAAAGGCGTACAGCTTTTTTGACTGTTGTAAATTCTTGCAGCAATACCTTTGTTGTGTCTCCTGTAGTTTAACTGTACTATTAGAGTCTAGAGTTGAAATACATATAACATAATGTCAACATCTTCAGTTACAGCAGAGCCTGAAAGCTGCTGTTGGTACAAATTACATTTTCCACTTTAGGGACTTTCTGGAAGAGCTGGAAACAGATGGCAACATAAAGCAAAAGGAAAGAAGGTTGATTTTATGACTTGTCTCCTACATTAAGCTTTTGCACCGCTCTCACTGTTGTCTTTCCACATCCCATTGGCTAATTCCAACAAAATGTGACTCATCTTAGTGAACAAGGTCATACAAGCTTTGTGAAATGGGATAACTAAATGCTGAGAGGGGCTGGGGTTAGTGCTCCCTGTTTTGGGTAAGACAACTCAGCTTCTCTTCTTCCCAGCTGTGGCAGGATGGTCAGGCAGCAAATGCCCACTCTGCCCCATCAGAAGTCTGCACCAGCTGCATCTTGTGCCTCTTTTCCTCATGTGCCAAACTATGCAAATGTTGGTAGAAGATTTTGAGGGAAGGAAGGGCTGAATAGTTTATTGTAGTGCAGATACTTAAGGATCCCTGCCACTGCAGGGATCTCTAATTATAGTTTCAAAACTGAGAAACAAATTTGAAAGTACTAGTCTTATGGTAGGAAAAGCCTTGATATGCAAGCGGTGATACGCAAAAGACAACTCTCTTCTTGTTGAGGTAATAATACTGAACTGGTGGTGTTGCAAGATTTTATAGAACAGCACCCTTCTGGTGACGTCTTCTTTTTCCTGATGACTTTCAGAAACCTGTTTCTGGTTACTTATAGTTTTCAAATTATTTTCTTCTTTTCTGTCCCATAAAAAGAGAGGAAAAAACCTTCCTCTCTCTTCAGATACAGAAGCATTTTTCTTTCCTTCTTCAAAACTGCTGTCGTGTGTTGCTGGTTCACTCCAGCCATGGCTGTATTTTCTGTGTGTGTGTATGAATCTGAAAAATCCAGAGAAGTATACATAAAGTGTTATAGGAAGGTAAGGATATGTGAATTGCATCAAAGTCTCTACAGCAGCATGCTACATTACCGGAGTAGAATCCTGGGGAAAGGTAACACATCTGTGTCTAATATTGACAGCTGTTATTCAATCTGTTAGGAAGATCAAGGAGAAATTGAGTTTATGGGAGTTTAGGGATTCCAAGCTATAAAGTCTAAAACTTTATGGTGAAATGTATAATGCTCACTACAAAGACATAATGTATACTAAAATTTACATCCTTCCAGCAATACTTTAAGTATTTTAATACATCATGCGGGTATTGTTAAATCCATACACAAAGAATAACTCCTAATTAGAGCAAACAATATCCAGGTTCATCCAGATGTATCATGCTTTTTCAGCATCACATTTAGTGTAGCCAGAATTAAAAGACTTTTAAAAAAGCGTTATTCTGGGGCTTTTTGACACCTGCAACTGAGTCAAAACTCCTGTGAAGTCACTATTTCTGCTGGCGTGAGCTCAGATCATCTTGCATTCTGCATGTGTCAGAGCATCTGATCTAGGCCACATGAACAGATTAAGCACAGATCAGAGTCTGTCTGCATCAGCAGGTTTTTACTGCCCCAGAAGTGCTTGGTTTACCCATGCAGGCAGTACAGACACATGTAAGTGCATCTCATACATATATATTTGAATACGAGTGTATATATATATATGTGTGTATATACATATACACATAGAAATACATACATACGCAAGTGTGCTTCTGTCAGGAAAATCCTAGATAGAATGAGGGCAGTTGAAAGTCTAGTGTGCTATCAACCAACCTAGTTCTAGTTGACAACATAAGACAACTGTTTAGAACAGCGGAAGCAAAATATAACAATTACAGCGCTGAGGGAACACAGAATGTGGATGAACCTACAGAGCAACACAGAGATATCTGAAGTTCATTCGTGTTAATTCTGAAATTAAGAGTGACAGATGAGTTGGCTGCATGCAAGCTGATCAATTGGGTTTGTGGGTAAAAGCATCTGTTAGCTTGGAGGCAGTACTGTATGATTCTAGTTTCTTGTTGTGAACCTGAGCTTTTAAATCTATATAGTGCAACACTATGACAGGTGGATTTACCAGCTTGTACCTATGCTTGCTCAAGTGTTCCTGCCCCAAAATTGTGTGGCTCTCTATTCCAGTGGGCTAGGATGCTCTTGGTGAGGTGGGGAGTTAAAACCAAGGCCCGAGCACTTACCTGCTCTGAGACATTGCTCCCAGCAGTGTCAACTTGCAGTACATCTGAACTGCTGATGACAGTTTTCTAATTCTGTTATAGTCTTACATGCTGAGTATTTAATTACAGTTTTAATTATTGTAGTTGATGAACATGTGACATCTGATGAAGGTTTGAATGGAGCTGGTGGTTTACCATGCTAAGAAGTACGTACAGTAATGGTGATTGAAGCACAGATTAGCATTACTTTCTTTGTTTCATTTTTTCCCAATTATTAGTTATCTTTGCTGCTAAGATAAAGATTCCTTCACTTTTAGAAGTTTTTAAAATGACACTGATTGTGTTTACCAAATCAGGTGTAGGAAGCTGGTCAGTTGTTGCAGAAACTTGAGTGGTCAGTGGCAGAAAGTCCTAAAGGGTGATACTTCCTTTTGGTATTGCAGCATATTTCCCCTGCTTCTTTCCAAATCTGTATGTATTTCACAAATTTTACAGAGTTAGGAATTGCTCACTGTTCCAAACTTGCTTTTAGTAGTTGCTGAAGTAAATAATTTAGTTGTTAATGTATTGCATGGTCCCTCACCTGCTTTTCGTTTCTGCGTCTTTGTTGAGTGCTCCCTTAAGGATAGTTTTTAGAATAAAAATCTGAATTCTTAATGTTGATTTAATTTTTTTTCTATTTTATACAAACAGAAAACAACTCAGGCCCATCAAATTCTGTACACAGCTCAGCAATCAAAGACCAAGGCTGACTGGCCTTGTCTATTAGCTGACTGTTTATATCGATAGATCATCCACATTTTAACACTTTATGCAAATCTGGCACAAAGTTGGCTCCCTCCAAAGGGCAGTGGGACTGGGAAAGGCTGAGAGGAGGGCAGGGAGGGGATGGATTTGAAAACAAGGATCTGGGTGTCAGAGCTGCAGAAGTTAGATCCTCCTGTGGATTCTGTGGCACTCTTCTATTTCATGCTGTTGTGGTCATCCAAAGCACAAAAACTGCCAAAAGAGCTTTGCTGTTTCATTAGTCTTTTCTGGAGGGCAACAGAACTGTACCATTTTCTATGGCTGAGGCCAGAGCTATGCTGTGGGAAATGGATTTCTTGCTTGTCATAAACAGAAAGACAAAGCAGGAAGGCTTCACTGGCCTCCTGGCAGCATCTTCTCTGCTGTATGGCTGAAAATCATTTATGAAATAATGGACATAGAAATTGATATGCATCCAAAGAGCTATGGGTGGCTAGGAAAAGGTTTATATTCAGGCTAAGGATGTGCAAATGTTAAGAAAGCCTGGAAAGAGCTTCTTTCAGCAATTAAGCCTAGCTTTGCACAGTCTTGGAAGCTTTTCTCTCAGACCCAACTTTTCCTTATTTGATTATGAATGAAATAATTCTTTTAAATAAAACTTACTTTGCCAGATTGTGAAAGAGCAGAAAAAGAAGCCAAAGCATTCTCTGTTGTTAATGTAAATTGGAAAGTGATTCAGAACATGTCTATCATTTTACCTTTGAGTCTACAAACTGTTTCAGAAGACCAACAATTCTTCCCAGTAAAACTCTGATTCATACCGATGGAAAATTCAGGAGTAACCACATCTTTGCTTCCACCTAGCTTTTCAAGATCATAAATAGCATCATAAAGGAGCTATACATGCTTCTCATTTGCAGGTAAGTTCTAGTTACTTTTACCCTAGTCTTTAAAAGCTGATATTTGCCACTGCACATTGCACCGGAGAGCTCTTTCTTGTTGCTATGGCAGAGGGCTGCAAATCTGCAAATGTTCTGGATAGATTCAGCTCCTGTGGCAGCCTGAGGAAGAATTAATTTTCACTTGTCATTTGTTTGTTGCTCACTTTTCTTCAACAGATGGTCTTATTTTTCAGGGTTTTTAAACATGACAAAAGTGACAGACATAACTTGGAGATGTTTCATTCTGTGATCTGCTTGGGATTGTGCCTTCTGAAACAGTCTGGTTTATTTTCACAGAAGGTATGCACTGGTGTATGTTTTTTCTTTTAATCTAGATTTGAATTTTCAGTGGATGTTAGCATATATGTAAACATGCTAATGAATACAGAATAACTAGTTGTCTGGCTGGGATCTTTGTGGAACTGGCTAATGGTATATTTCAGGTGAGGAGGTGGCTACTGACCTCTGAAGGAGCTCTTGAGGATGGCTCGTCTTAGAGCTGAATGTACTCTACGAGACATGGAGAGATGAAGAGAAGCAAATGCTAACTGTTGTTTCCACGCTGGCCGGCACTGTGAGATACACCACCACAACCACCAAAACAAATAGACAACAAAAGATGCTTAAGTGAAACTTTCTTGTTTTCCTCCCTTGGTAGCTGGTGGTCACAGAAGTGAGACAGATTCCCAAATGTGAACCCAAAGAGGGAGCAGCTGTTCCAAAATGAACTGCTGCAATTCCTAGAAGTCCAGGACTTGTAAGTCTCCCTGAAGCAGCTGTGAATTTAAATTGTTACTAATTACGTGCAATCAAGTCAGTTAGTTTTGCAATCAATGTGAATGGATAAGAGACTAGTGATTTAGCTTAATGGGGATAGCCATCAGTAGCTAAGAAATATAACAAGCTTAATTTTCATTTCCTGCTTTCTGCAGAGTTATGCAGGGCTACCATGGACAGAAGGTGCTGAGATAGTTTCTTAAAGCTTTGCTTTAAATTGAGGATTAGAAACTTCTTTTATTTTTTTATTATAATACAGTCAGCACAGGGCAATTAAGGTTAAAGTGGAGAGGAAATGTATTTCAGAGGTAAACAGATATGGAAAACAAATTAGCAGCTAGTTGGAAACATGTGCAACTTCTAAGCATAAATGTGTGTGGCTGTAGGAAAAAAAAATGTCCATAAAATACAGATGACAGTACTGAAAAATCTTTTTTCTTTAATTCTCTCTTCTCAGGAAGAAATCTTACAGTGCTGCTGTGATTACATTGTACTGTTGATGAAAATCTCATACCACAACGCATGTGCTTTGGCATATATTCTGCTGCAAACAGTGTTCCATGAAGCATGGAAAAGCTGGGTGTGCTCACTGCCACCATTCTTAACGGTATCTGGCAAAGAGCAGGTGAGTGCTGCTGGCTGGGTCTGAGGTCCAACAGAGGTCCTACACCCACCATTAGTCATCCTCACCTCTATTAGGTTGTTACATGCTTCTGTGGGGCAGAAATGGTGCAGGTATACCAGGGCTGTGATTTGTTCCTGGCTATTTCATACCCTTCCCAGTCAAGGGGAAACCTTCTGGCTCCTCTCACTGCTGGATAGATACATGTAGGAATCAAGCAGGACCTGGCTGTAAATCAGTGGAAAACTTCTTTTATTATTTGCCTTATGATGATGAGAAGTAGAAAAGAGGTTTAAAGAATTTCAGTTCTTTGTGCATTCAAAATGCCTAGTTTGTAGTGGTTTTTTTTTAACTCCAGAAAACCTGGTAATTGCATGAGTAGCATGTCTGCACTGACCACCGGTGCCATGCTGTCAGTACGCACACACGTGTACGCAGTGGGCTTCTGGTATTCTTCTCAGTGCACTAAGGCAAGGCTCAAAGTGTAGACTGAAATCTGAGGTTAAAAGATTTGGAGAGAGGATTACTTTCCTTGAACTGGTGATATAGACACACCTGTAATACTTTCCTTTAGAGTGTAAGTATTTTGCCTGGGGCTGAATGATACCTCTTGCTTTTGAATAATACAATCCTGAATATTTAACAGTATGTGTAGTTCAATTTGAGGTCCTCTAATGTCCGTCCTCAGCATCTGTTCTTTGGAAATGCCCATTGAAAGAATACCATAGGCTAACAATCATGGACCAGAACTCAATAATTCTTCATCTCTGCCACTCAACTATGAATTAGAATAAATTCAGGTAAGTAATGAGATCAACCACATATTTATTATATTTTTAATCTTATACAGCCAAGAGTTCTGAATAAAATATCACTGATTCTCTGCTACCTTTATCATCATAATGGATAATTTGTAGGCTGCTTGGATCTCAGTGAAGATGCTAATAAACTGTAAAATATTAACTACAGATACTGAAAGCTGGTATGTAAATCAGCTGGAAGTAATTGGGGTTTGAAATCAGATGCAATCTCAACATTTATATTTTATTTTAATGGGAGAAAAAGGTGTTGAAGTAACTCTAAGTAAATGGTTTTGATCCATTTGTTCATTTCTCCCTACTCCTGATCTAACCTGAACTCCTTGCAAAAACAATTGAATAAAGGAAGAGATAAATAATTGTTCCAACAGTGTTATGGCAAGCCATAATTTACAAAGTGCTACTAAAAGTGTATTATTTGCATAGGAAAGGAGACAAAGGACTGCATGAGCTTGAAGGTGCCATGGACAAAGCAGAACAGGGCAGACTGGGTGTCAAGGCCACCCCAGGAAGAAAGGTCCTCATGGGCCCAGTGGCCTCCCTGGCACCGCTCCACCCATGGGACCACTTGTGGCACTTGCTATTCTTTTTGAGCTAAAATATCATAAAAGGTACCAAATAGTTGGAGTGAGGAGAAGATACATGAAATTGAGCCGATACAGCAGGAAATCATTATAACAAACACATCAGAAGGCTCAGAATGGGAACAAAATAGTGAAAAATTATTCCTGAGGCCAGTGAAAATGTGTTAGGGAAAATTTCTGGCTCACTGAATCTGAATTTAACTTTACAAGGAAATTAATCAAAACCGATAAGATCACAGACATTTTCTTGTAAAATTTTTCCTCGTTTTTGTAAAAGCCATGTTTAAAAATAATCACACTTGAATATTAGGACTATAAACATCACTTTAGCTGTAGCTGGATACTGGAAGAGGGCAGTACAGCCAAACATTGTTAACTAGATAATTACAGGAAATTTAGGAGGCGTTTCAGTGGGATTTTCTGATGGAACTGTTTCTATTTTATTTTCCTAATGTTTATAAAGCTCTTTAACTACAGAGACTACCATTTCCAGAAAGTCAGGCAATTAGAAGTGCGTGAAAGAATGTTCTTAGAGCAAACTTCAACTTCTGCAGACAGCATGAGGGAGAAATGTGCTAGCAGCTTCCCCCAATGCAGAAACATGCTGATGGGTTCTCCAGGACCTAGGGATGTTCCTGGATACCCTGGGCAAGAGGTAGGTGTAGTGGGAGAGAAAAACAGGCCCATTTAACAAATCTAAATGTAACTGAAGCACTAAGTGACATGGAACATGAAGTTTAAGGAACAGGAAAAGCTTTCTTTGGTGTAATGTTATACTTGATTTTGTTCTCACTGAACTAAAGCTGAAGTGCCTTTTCTGTTTCCTTCAATAGGAACCAGGGGAATTTGTTTTCCTGCAGGGAAAACAAATACAGAATAGCTATGGAAGAAATTAGAAGCCTGCAAAACAAAATAAAATGCCTAAAGCAAGTACTGGAGATCATTATTATGTTAACTTTAGGCTTGAGAAACAGGCAGTGAAGTTACGGTAAAAGATTAGATCAATCTGTTTTAATGCTATTACAAGCTGAGCAATAATTTAATAAACTCTTTCTGAAATGCTACCCCCAAATGATACACAGCAGTTTTAAAACTTTATTTGTATCCATATTTTCAACAACTCTGAAAGGAAATAGTGACTCATAACCAGAGTATTCATCTCCCACTGATCTAAAAGGTCTTGAGGGACCATAATTTGCCTTTCCCTTTCTTGAGGGACCTTTGAGGGACCATTTCATGATTTCATTATATATAGTGGATTGATATTTTCTAGTACCTACAGCAAAGAGTAACAGAAGAGTAAATTTAAAAGCAAATATTTTATTAGAGTTTTTATGTTTTTTACTGTCCTGGAGCCAAAACCTTCTCATCTAAAAGAAGAGGGTTTAAAAAGTTGTCAGCAAAAATACCTGGGCTATTTCTTTTTGCCTTCATATATCTTTGTTACTCTGTTGCTGACCACCACCTATGCCGTCATGAACTCTAAACAAGTGTGATTTAATTTCCAAATCTAGAGTTAAGTACCATGGTAATGAGGTATTTTTAGTTATGCTTTCCAAAGATAGACAAAATACTCTTTTGAGAGTGGAATGAAATGGTAAGAGATCACATGCCAGGTTTGGAAAACAGGCAAAAATAACCTTGTTTCACTGCAAATTCTAGGTTACCACCCCATAAGTATATAACGTGTAATAACCTAACTGTAGTACAAGTAATTTAATAAGACTGAAAGTACCCATCTACTTTTAACTCTTCTTTTCTCCTTGCTCTGACTCCCCATAACACACATTTCAGTATGCGCAGACCACAGTGCCAAACTGAAAGCAAACAACGTTATCTCAGTTTTGATGCTATGTAGTTAAATGTCTGGGCTTTTGTTATTTGTTGGCTTTTAGTGGTTTTGTCCTTTTAAAAAAACGTTGAATGGTTTTATTGTATGCTACTTCTTTGCTCTAAACAGCCTTTGCCTTCTTAATGACTTTTTTTTTTTTCCTGAGCTGGTTTTAGTGTTCCCTCACCACCTCCTGCTGCTGTGGACTCTGTGCTTTATTCCTCCACAGGAAGATGTCTCTCCCTATATCCCCACCCCTTCCAAGCCTCATTTTTCAAATTTGACCTGTGAATCAAATATTCATTCCTCTCCTAACCTCCCTATTGTCTTCACGTCATCTCTGCCCAGACACAAAGCACAAATCATGCTAACTCACAGTCATTCCAGGAGGTGAGGCAGAGCACTCCTGCTTGTGGGATTGGGGGACCTCTCATTGCCCACAACCGAATAAACCGTGTTCAGGTTCATGCCACCAGCTCTCAACTGCCACAGTTTAAGCACTATTCCTAAAAAAACAGGCATCTATGCATGCTTTGTCCCTTATTCTCACATGACCATTACCTAGAACTCTCACAGGTATAACTACCTACGGTAGGAAGGTCCCTTATGAAGTGCTCAGTAAGGCAGAGCTAACAATTATGGACCAGAACTCAATAATTCTTCATCTCTGCCAGGGCTTATTGAGAGGGCCTTAAACTAGGTCTGAATGGTGAAGGGGACAAAATGAGGTTTGCTAGAGAAGCACCTGGGTGTAGTAACTCAGTGCTTGTGGGGCAGAGTGCTAGTAATTCTGTGAACCTGGAGGCTCATCACCCCTCAAGGGTGAAAACTAAATGTTTAACTCCCTCTCTGAAATGCTTATACACCAATGCACGCACCATGGGGAATAAGCAGGAGGAACTGGAGATCTGTGTGTGGTCACAGGGACACGACCTCATTGCAATAACTGAGACATGGTGGATAGCTCACATGACTGGAACACTGTCATGGATGGCTATGTCCTTTTAGGAAAGACAGGCCTGCAAGGCGAGGTGGTGGAGTTGCTCTTTATGTGAGAGAGCAAC
>JAVSBS010019470.1:32652-51292 GCA_033124195.1 Coracias cyanogaster
CCATCCAGCCTGGCCTTAAAAACTTCCAGGGATGGGGCTTCCACCACCTCTCTGGGCAACCTGTTCCAGTGTCTCACAACCCTCGTAGTGAAGAACGTCTTCCTGACGTCTAATCTGTATCTACCCACCTCTAGTTGTGATCCATTCCCTCTAGTCCTACCACTACCTGACATGAGTTAGCTTTCTTTAACAATACACTGTATGGCAACAGACTATTTTAATCTCTCCTTCAAAGACGTGAAACTGGAACAAAAGGCCCATGGTGTGGGGAAAAAAAGCCACTATTATGCTATTAAAATCACATCAACCCCCTGAAATTTATGTTCCAGAGTACTTAGCTTTATATAACCCATTCTTCCTGTTCTGCCAATTACATCTTTGAGCTGATACTCACGCTTAGGAAGCTCATGCTTGGTGGCTGCTCACTGAGACGCTGGTATTAGCTACCTGCTTAGAATCACACAGACAAGGACATGTTTTCTACAACATCTTTTAAAATAAACCCTAAGAGGTGTTTTCATATGAGGTATCCACTGGGTGGCAGAACTAGATCAGAAAAAACTTATTCAGCCACAAAGAACATTAAGAAGGCTGTATAAACCTATCCACCATTTAAACTATTTTGTAACAGCACTATATAAATCTTCCACCTGAGCTGGACATATTTGAAAGCAACACATCTCATGAGATAATGCATTGGAAAGGCTTTTTTTACTCGTCCCTTCTTTCTGTATCCCCTTTTCCCCTTCTCTCAGTAGTAGACTTCTGCATGCCCACATTCTCATCCGTTCTTTCTTTTTTTTACTCACAAATGATAGGAGAGCATTTTCAGTGGGGAAAAGTGCCTGGGCTGCCCTGCTTTCTCGTCCTTTTCTTCCCATCCGTTTTGGTGGAGGCTGCTTCTGCTAAAGCTGGAGGCTTTGCCGTTCTCTCGCGCTCTCCTTGAGCAGAACTTGCTGCTTTGGAAAAATGACATTAAGAGGTGTCTTAAGCCTTTGCCTACTCTAGTATTGCTATAGCTAAAAGAAATTTTTAGTATGGAGGACATGAAGATCCCTCCACAAGGTACATGCTCCAAAGTAATCCAGGTCCTTGAGTTGGTTACTCTTACCAGTAGCTGTCCCTTTGTCTTGCCTGGGTTTGTAACTCAAGGCAGATTTACCAGCTTAAGGGAGGAATTGGACCAGTTGTAACATAGTGGGTGACTAGTTAAGAGTCTTAGAGGGTAGCTAATAAATTTAATAGTGACCAACACCACCGCTCCCCACCCCAATATGGTTAGTACCTCACAAGTTTTAGGTGAGCAGGTGAAAATAGAGGTAAAAGGAGCAGAGGTTATGGACTAGTTGGCTTTGAAGGCAACAAAGAACCAAGAGGTAAGTTTTCTCCTTGAAAATTTTCATGATAAAAATAAATTTAAAACATAGTCTATATATTTTCTTTCATATGTGTAATTCTCTCAGAAGCAGACCAGCCCAAGTTAAACTTGTGATCCTGTATGTTTCCTATGTGTGTGTGTGCATCCTGTTACAATAACTGAACATCATTCCTCTTGGGGAAATAATTTGGCATAAATAATGTGTCCACTGTAATGCCCCCAAATCCTAAGAATGGCTCAAAATATCTTAAGGGTTTAAAAGAATATACGATTTTGGTTCACCTTCTGTTTTATTTTGTTTTTTAAATGCCTTCTCTACAATACGTGTGAGAAAGAAATATAACTAGTGTTGTCACTGCCTTAGGGTTTGGCCTTGTTGCTAAAATTTGTCCCTTACATCCACCTGCTCCTCTGCCCTCCAAACAGCCCTGCTTCAAAACTCCCTCTATTCCCCCTTCTCTTTTTCTGGTGCTCCTGATTTCTTCCACTGCCTGGGCAGGGGAAAGATGGAGTAACAAGTATGGTTAGTCCCCGTGAATATTTTTGTCCTATTAAACTCAATGTCCAAGAATGTCCTTATTATGTGTTTTATTATTCTGAGGCTGCGAGGATTGTGGATCTTTGAAAGAAATGCTGCCTAGCAGGTGGGCAGAGGATGTGGTGGAACGGGTTGAGCTCAGCATCTGGAGGACTCTGTCTAACTGTGTGTAGAGTGATTGATCTGGAATGCTTTTCATTTACAAGGGTAGTTCCCAATAGTGTATTTCCAGCATTCTTTCTTTAGAGGACAATGGAATGCCAAGTCATAATAATTAAAATGAGATCTGCTATATCAGACCCAAGCTATTCAACAGCACTCTTTGAAATCCTTGCAATGAATTGGATGAAAGAAATAAACTGTTCAATCTTGTCCTGGCATGACTTTTATTCCCTTTAAAAAACAAATTATGGTAGTCTTATTTCACTTTGAATGCTGCTGCTAGATGTATGCAACACCATGAAAGTTTATGTCTTTTTTCTGACCGGCATGGTATAGATTTTTAGACAAAACTGCTTATAGCTATATTTTATGTAAACTTGAAGTTAAAATCTGAACATAAGATACCACCGAACACGGTGAAATATACGGAATTCTGTATTCTATACAAATCTTATACACAATTTGTTTTATCCATACTGGAAGATCAGTAGAAGTTTCTAAATACAAGTAAGCACTCTGCAAACAGAAGTGGTAAGTGCAAATAATGTGTTTGTTATGTTGAGTTATTTAAATGAATAGTAATAATCTTGTACAGAGAGACAAGAGCAGTGAGGGAAGGAAGGATGTTTCCCAACGGTCTGCATATTTATATGCCAGATACATAAAATAAGAAAGGTAGTCCACTGGGCACACTCACCAAAGACTTGCACATTAATCAGGCCCAAATTTACTGGCAGAAGTAAGTTCCCCCAGCCAGTCTCAGTTCTGGGAGTTGTGGCACGGTGGAACCACAGCACTGTTCAAAAGAAAGAAAACCTCAGAATATTCACACATACCTTACTAGACTTACTGAATAGTTTTAGATATAACTTTAATATTTCATGTCTGTACATCAATGCTAGGTTCATGCATCAGGTTGCCATATTTCTTGAATATCACTTAGAATATGCGAAGTTTTAAAATCTGAATGGAAATGGGAATATTATTAAAACACCAACCACATCTTGTCAATATTTAATTTTGATGATTTGTAAGATGCTCATCACAAAATCTGTTTGAAGTAAAAGGAGCATGCCAATTTAGCAGACTTAAAACCAAAGAAAAAGCCCTTGAAGGGCTATACAAGAAGAGAGCTCTGGTATTGTGGTTTGGTTGGTTTGCTTTTTGGTTTTTGTGGTTTTTTTTTTTAATTCTAAATATGTAGCCGGGGATACTCATAGCCCCCTACAATATTTAAATATCCCATGGTCAAATATGTTTATTTTTCACCCTTGCATTCTGAAGTAAGGAAAATTAGACTTTAAGACAGTACACAGTTATGGGATGGAAATATTTTTATCTGTGGAACACCCAGAATTATCTTTATCCTCTGTGCTATTTTTCTTTTTGTTCCCTTCACTATTTAAAGAAACTGCAGAAATGTAAGAAAAAGTTTAGCCAAATCGGAATATCATTCATTGATACCAAAACTGTAGAGTACTCGTGCTAATGCTATTATCCCAGGAGAAGCTATGGTCTTAATGACATTGTATGATGCTGACATGGGCTTTGGACATGCAGTAGCCTACAAAACTGCTTCTAGTAACTTGAGCATATACATTTTCCAAGGAAACAGTCCAAATTTTCCAAATAAAAAATGTTGAGTGGAAGGAGATGCTGAAATCAGAGAAAGAAGCAGTGGTGTGGGAAATGTTAATTTACAGAGCAACTGAGTAATGCTGGTTGGTCCCTGTCCCATTCCCCACTGACCTTTCAGTAAATGAACCCTGGGATGACTCACCCAGCAGTCCCACCTTGGCACCTTGTCTGCCTTCCCTCCCTTTGGGGCTGCTGAGAGGTTGCAATGGCAGTTGCCTTCCTTTGGCTCATTCATAACAGTATTTTGGTGTTTCGGGTGTTATTTTTTTTTTTCAGCACCTATGCAAGACCACCCCCTCCCTTTTCTTGGGTTACGGTAGAATTTAGTGTACTGCAATGTAAAATTAGACCCATTCAAAAAGAAGCTCCTTCTCACTTCTTTTCCTCTCTAACGTTCATCTTAACACTTTTTTTCAAGTTTTTTCAACTGAATCTTGACTTCTCAGCTATCATCCTTTTAATTATTTGATGCTAGTTTACCATGATGTGTGTACTACCAAGGAAAAACAGCTCAGTGTCACACCAAACGTAATCTTGTCATCTTTTTCTCATATGTCAAAGGGCAGTTACTAATGATGATGACAAGAACATTAATATCTGTTGATCTTGAAGGAAAGTATTATTGTTGCTTCACTTCCTAAGTTTTCAGAAATCAAGTTCCCAAAGACACTGGGATCAGATTTTATGCTAGAGTCATAATTTTATTGCACCAGTTTATTGCTGAACCTTGTGTAATAACCGGATGGACTTGATTATGCTTCGAGCAGTAGCACTTGAAGCTACAGAACTGGAAAGAAAATTCATGCCTATTCTCTGGACTACCCATGGTCCAGCAGGCTTGAACAGGAGTCAGAAAATCATCGAGCACTGCAGCAAGCCTCTGGAGAGCCAGGCAAGCCTTGCGGCACTGAGTCAGCGTGTCATTTCAGGAGTCTGTATTTCCTCAAATGCAACTCAATTTTACGTATGCTTCCGTTTGTTTTTTTCCCCTGCCTTCCTCCCATGCTTTCCATGTTTTCTTGGCTCTATGTTCACATTTTAGTTCTTGAAAGAGAAGGGAGAATAATCCATCTACTTAGTGGGAATTTGTGTGCGTTAGGCAAACTGAGAGGGAAAACTTGCCATTTCTGGAGATGTCACAGGTCTGATATTATGGAGTTGTTCCAGGTATCTGTGAGCATTCCTGATTAACTTAAACTTATAACATCCTTTGACAAAAATCTAAATTATCTATTTTTTTGTAATACAGTTATTCCCCTGCTTATTGCACTTTGACAGCTATCTTATGTTAGGTGAACGGCTGACAAGTTGCTAGGAATAGAAGTATTCAGTATAAAATTAACTTAAAGTGCCTGTTTATGGAGCTGGCAAGAGAAGCCTAATACAAACTGGGTGCTTAAATATGTAGTATTAGAAGAATGGAATAAGAACAAAAAGCCTGTGTTTCAGTTATAAAACCTTCTACTGCAATTGTGGAATAATTCCCAGTACTATTTTCTATCGTACTGGAAATAACGAGTTTTACTTTATTTGACATAAACTTGTGGATACATATATATACAAATTTTCAGTAGAGAATAAATATATAGTATCTTAATCTGAAGGATTGTAAATATGATGGGACTACTTTTCACAAGCTTGTATCATAAATAAGTAATTTCAAAACTCATGTGGAGGGTTAGAACATGAACTAGTAGTTTACTTGGGTAGCAACGTAAAAGCTGCTTAACATTATTTTCTCACTAGCTTGCAACTTACAGGTATTTGAAAAACCTGAACAAAGGCAAAAGTGGGAAAATAATATTCATGGAAGAAGAGGGACCTCCTAAAAAAACCCAAAACCAACAGAAAAGGAGGAAAGAAAGTGGAAGATGACCCTTTGTTTAAATCAAGTCATTGACAGGAAATACATCCCCCTTTCTTAAGGAAACCTGTGGCAGTTCTGCCACTGATTTTCAACAGGGCCAGACATCGTTCATATAAATTATTTCTCTACATCAAGAATAAATTAGTATTGATCAGGCTATAGCACAGACACAGTGTTTTCAATGACTTTGTCTTTACTCACTTTTACTTCTGTAGGTTTAATGACAGTGGCATATAGATTATGTTAAGAACTTAGATGTTATTAGCTCATAATTAACATGAAAAAATGTTGCTCTGAAATGCAAACTAGGATTTTTAACTTGATATTTGCAAAGGCATATAGTGCATAGTACATAATTAAAGATTATCTGTTTTTGAAGTGAAAAGTGAGTAACAGTAGTGGGCATAACATGCAATACAACAAAAATGTTAGATAAGACGAAAAGCTTTAAACAATACAAGTAAGTAAAGTTGATAAGAGATTGCCAGGGTAAAGTGGGAACTCTTTATTGGTGGACATCTTCGAGTAATTGACTTCCACTAACAATTTTAATAATAAGCAGAAATTTATTTTTCAAACTGATTTTTTCTGACACCCTGAAGTGCTGGGGCCTGAGTTGTGGGTCCCAAGTTGGAGCTAACCTGTGAATGAGTCACAACCTAGCAGAATGCTTTGTTTCCCTACTGGCTTCATGTTCCAGAGGCAGAATCTGGCCCACCTGTATCTTTGTGGTTCCGCCCTCACCCAGGTCGTTGTGGTTGGGGTGGTGGGTGAGGCCAGGGCTATATTAACCAGGAGCCGATCAATTAGAAGAGCTTCCTGTGGGTGTGGCTTTTGTTGGGGCTGGTTGTTGCTTGGTGAGCTCTCTTGTGGTGTCCTTCCATGTGAAGGGCCACTGAGGGAGCCATCTCTGTCTGTTGTGTCCAGCAGGCAATGCAGGCACCACAGTAGGCAGCAGAGGAGCTGGGCCCACAGGAACCCATGGCAGGACAGTCTGAAAGAAGAATTCCAAGGGGATGTTGCTGAGTTCAGCGTTGGCCCATGTGATCAGGCAACTGATGGCAGCATAAAATGATGATGGCTGAACCAGCACAACACACTCTTAGGAATCTACTTAGTCTGTCTTCTGGCATATGCAACCATGATCATCTGCCTGGTCAGGTTCAGCATTTGATTACAGGTTTAGCCTGTAGTTGGACTGAGACTGACGTGATCTAGTTTGAAATTCTTTGAATGTTTCCATTTGCTTTGTGGGCTTTTCTTTAGAGGAGACAAGAGCACAGCTGCTCAGGTAGCACATCTGAAAGTTTTTTCCAGTGCTGCTGAAAAGCCACTTTATAAAGTAACTGTAATTCTTAGAAGTCATCCCAAGTTAGGGATGAAGTTACTCTCACTAGGTCTGTATCTGAATCTAAAGAACCACTTTTCACTTTCCAGCATTATAGTGTTATCTGAATGCATGTTTAGGCAGGTTGTCAATCCACAAACATCCTTGGAGTCACTCTAGAGTCTGTGGTCTGTGTACCTGTGAGTTCTGTATCCCATAAGTAAATTTATCACAAAAATGGAGGATCTCCACAGTAATCAAATAAATGAACTCTTGTGCTTCTTTAATTTTTTGCCTTAGATGTTTTTTGTTCTGTGCCTGTCGAACTTGATCCTTTAAAATTTTTTTTTTCAAAGTACAAACTTAACAGAAAACTTTGACATATCACAGGTCTATGGCAAGCAGTTGAGATGATTCAGGCACAGCACAATACTGAAGTCCCTCGCTCCTTCGACATTAATCTTTTGACTATTTTTCATTCCAGAAGAGTAGCTTATATTTTCTGCTCTGTAAAAATTTTGTACAAAGCTGCTGTAGAAGTCACGGTGCCCTCCTCACATATGTAGGAACTTTCCATATTTTACTCTCCATGTTTTCGGACGCAAGGCTCCAGCCCACCATCACTGACTTTTTGTCCCAGGAAAATTGTGTGATCCTTTGTAGATGAGCGTTATTTCTTGCAAATTTAAACCCTGGCTCTTAAAACACTTTGGAGTACTTTCCACTTCTACCAGATGTTCCACCCATGTTTTATGGGAACAGATGAAGTCATTTAAGGATGTGAGGATGTTTTTTGATCCTCAGAACTTGGGTTATACTCTTCACAATCATCTGAAATGTTCCTGGTGCATTCAAGAGTCTAAAAGGAATTCCGCACCACTGAAGCAACCCATAGGTTACCATAACAGTTATTTTTATTACCCCCTGCATCTCTGAATGGTAATTCAACTTGAAGGATATCCATGTATTGGATGAATTAAAACTGTAAATATATTCTGCTCCTTACCTTTTTTCCAAAATGTCTCTTATATAATAAGATGATCTTGGGCTTTCTGTGAATGAAGACTTTTGTAAATAGAAATCTCCATGTCCTTTCATATCTCTAGCAGATATTTGATACAATTGTGGAAGATCATGGTGATTGTTGCTTCAAGCCATACTCTAGCATGGAACTTCTTTTTAACTACTATATGATATGCTAGGAAATCCACTGCAAGCAGGGCTGCTGCATCCCGGCAATATTCCGTGAAATAAGCTTCACTGCTGCTCCTTATCATATGTACCCAGCTCTTCAATATTCCATGAATTATGCTTTGCTGCTGCTCCTTATCATACATGCCCAGGTCTTCATTGTACTTGGAGCACACAAGGTACATAATAATTGCTCTATTCACGTCCTTTCACTGCTTTCTATGGACATTTCTGTTCGGTATGTTTCTAGATTTTTTTATTCTTGTGTTGTTTAACTGCTTTTGACTTCTATGATTCTCCTATGCACTCCTCAGCACAGGCTGTTGTACCAACTGATGCCTCTGAAGTCTGTTGCACCTGTATGTTCTATGTGGCTTGGAGCCAGCTAAAAACCAGATTTTCTCACTCATCTGGCCAGTAACATTTTGGTGAGATTTCTGCACCTTGAAGTCCTTCAGTATTTTCTGATTACACTGACAACGACTCATGTTTTTGCCTATGGAAAAAAAAAAATTGCTTCCATGAAGTTTCCATGACAGTTTCTGCTCATTGCTTGCAACTCTTGATCATTGCTTCATGGACTGTGTTCTTTTTCTCCACCAGGAGCCATTTACAAAATGACTTTTCACTCAGGCTTCAGAGTCTATCTCTTGAGCAGGATGATAACAGAAATTACTCAGCCAGTTGCCTTCCTGTGCATCATGTCTTCTGCTTGAAGTAATGATGGCATGCTAGGCAATTATTAAAGTTACAGCCTTTCCATATTGAAAATCATCTATAAATTAAGATGAAAAAGGACTAATATTTAAACACACTCCTTATATAGAATACTTTCTAAGTGCTGCTTATTGCGTCAGTTCTTGAATGTGCTAGTTCAGAAATTCTAGGCTTACCTGATGTACCAGGTGTTTTCTTTTTAGGCCAGAAGTTACTCGCCATAATTGCTGTTAATGGCAGGGCAGCATTTTGAAGCAAGACTGCAACTTCCTTTTTGCTTCCCTCATATCCAAAGCAACAACAGTGAAACCATGCTAAAATGAAGTATTTTTCTGTGGAGGTGCTTCTAGAATGATTCTTATACTTTTCACGTGGCCAAAATCAGACTTTGGTACCTGGATGCTATTGAGCTGCTGTAACTTAATGATTACATCACAGAAAGAATCTTGGGTGTTAGTGTTAATACATTGAAAACAATTTTTGCCTACAGTATATCTAAATTCACTTCTGAGCTTCAGCTGATCAATATGGATTATATTAATTTATAAAAGAAGAAAACAGCTCTTGGTGCAGGCTACAACACGCTTGAGTTACAGGACAGCTGTTGAATCTGGAAATTACAGAATCACAGAATTGTAGGGGTTGGAAGAGACGTCTAGAGATCATCTAGTCCAATTCCCCTACCAGAGCAGGTTCATCTAGGCAAGGTCACAGAGGAATGCATCCAGATGGGTCTTGAAATTCTCCATAGAAGGCAACTCCATAACTTCCCTGGGCTGACTGTTCCAGTGCTCTGTCACCCTCACAGTAAAGAAGATTCTTCTCACGTTGATGTGGAAAATTCCCCACCCCATGCATTGGAGCCTGCTATGTGCAGCCTCCTCTTTGTGATAAACCCTATTTTTGTTCTTTTCTTCATTTTTTTTTCTCATGGCAAACCGGAGTAATTTTATCTGGGAGAACTTTCTGTACAGCTCATCTATATGGAAATGATATATGTGGGAGCAGATTCTGTATCCTGAGTCGTACTGAGTAAAAAGGTCTAAAGGTGTAGATGAGCCTACTGAACTAATATGATGTTATGCAGTGTAAAGAGGGGAGTCTAGCTCTTATTTACATTTTTTGTGTGAATAGAAATCTGCGAGATTTCTCTAAACCCTTGCAAGTCCAAGGAGTTATTTTTTTTCCAAGTTCTAAAGTTTCTATGCATTTTAAATACTCTGTTAATGACTACAGATACTGCAAATCAAATGTGCTACCCCATTTTTGAAAGACCTATTTCATCCAAGAGGGCTATTCACATTTCGTAACTTCATTCCACATTTGTATTATTAATGAAGGATAAAGACCTAGCCTAAATGTTCTTTGTATCTTGGAGAAGTCTCTCTCTCTTCAGTGTTTATGTAAACAGACAGTGCTCCTAAAGTGGACACCTAACTTAGGTGTTTGTATTTATTGCCCAGAGTGCTTACATTATTCTCATTATACTATGGGGAGCTATCACTTTAACTATGGAAAGATAACTTTCCAAACATCAGGCTTTTTTAAGCAATGGCTTAAATGACAGAGATTGCGGAAACTTCTGTTTTGCAAATCCTGGGCTCCAACTACTATTTTCCAGTTGTTTATTTCTCATGCATTAGTTCTAGTTTCTCTTTTCCCAGCCCCAGTCCCTGCTCTCCTCATGATAATGTAGACTTCATTTCAGAATCTGGGCTTTGCCAATATGATAAACCAAAATATATTTATTGGAGAAGTGATGTAAAATATGAGAATGTTGATATGCAAAAAGGTTGTCAAACTTTCTGCCCCTTAAAAAACAACCTGATCTTGCAGAGGTGTTTAAGAATGTGGTGTGGTTGCTGACAGCATCATTAAGTAGAAGTCTTGCATTGTTATTTTTCTATAGAAAAAATTCTAAGCGGTGTGACTACTACAGCTCCAGTATTTATTAGGATTTCATACACAGCTTAAAGCTGTCTAGAATGCACCCTCATTAAGGTGTGAGGTGTGACCCTGGTGTCCTACACATAGCCTAAACTCTAACTAAATACTGCCATTCACAGGCAAGCATATGTTTACCAAAAGTTTAAGTACATTTTATTTATTAGGCATTTTCTGAGGTGAAAAGAAGTATTGCTATTTACGAAGAGTAGGATTGGTCCCATGAGAATTATCTATCAGTCACAGGAGTAAATTGGGCTGGTTCAGCATCAACACCTATCTCCGAGTTTACTGGTTCCTCACTGGTTTCCTACCATTTATTAGCTGATTGAGGGATGATTAAAAGTAAAGAAATTATAGGCACAGAATTTCACTGAAACTTCAGGCCAGTCAAACCTGAAAACTAGACATTATGTTTGAAGTTACCAGAAATATTCTTAAACTTGAATGTTCAAGTAAATCAGCCAAACCTTCTATAATGCATTGAAATGTCACTATTTTACATGTGATTGCTGGTAACAAATACAGAAGTTCATGTAAATCTCTCAAATTACATGACCTGTAAACTGTACTACATTGGAAATAATCTAAATATACGTAATTTTTTAACCATTATGGGTAACAGTTTATGAATTTAAAAGATGGTGTTTCATGACCAGTCTTTCATGCCTCACCACTTCCTCTGCTCTGTTTGTACCACACTAAAGAGCGTGGGAGAGGACCCTGCATTGCTACTGTGAAGGAAGGAGAAGGAAAATTCGTGCATATTGAAATGGGTCTTGGGAGAATTGACCTTCTACAATGATTTCTAAAAAGATGAGTCATGCTACCTCCATGACTCACATTCTCAGGACTATGCCCTGCAAACGCTAAGACACATACTGATATGCTCACCATGTAATTCTTTTGAGTAAAGCTACTAACATGCAAGTCGTTACAGAAGCAGACCTATGTCTGCTAATTAATGTACATTGTATCTTTTCCAAACATTTCTCTTCCGTTAAGACAGCAAATCTATGTTCGTGTTTATTCTGTTCTTTAAAATTTCAATGAGGAAAAGAGTGGCAAAATAAAAATTTTGTTGAGCAAGGAAGAATAAGATCTGCAGAATGTGATTCCCATTTCAGGAGTAGGAAAATAGACATAGAAGATGCGGTTTTGAAATGTGCTTTTCTTTACCCCAGTCAGTAATGCTTGAATCTTCATTATATTTAGGTGATATCAATTTTACTCCCTCCTGAGAATTTCCACAAGGAAACAGTTTTCTGTCTACATAGACTTTGCTAATGTAGCTCTTTTGTAGAATAACCAGAAACTTCATTTGAAACCACAGAATACTGATACAAAGGAAGTCATGGAGAGCTTTCACAGTGTGGGAGGAGGATGACACAATTTCTGATTGCCTGAAGTAAGACAGGAATGTAGCAGAGACCTCAAAATGACTAATTTGGATGAAGTTCATGCTTAAATTTTAGTCTGCATTTTCACTTCATTTCTCTTTCACATGGACCCCTTGGGCACCAGATGTTTGTAAATGCTTTACATAAGAATGTTATTTTTTTGCCTCTCTTCAGAATCACCATCTAGGAAATAATATCAAATATTAAATAATCAGCTAAAAATTCACCATTTTCATAATCTAATGGTAGAAGAGTCTTAATGGGTGAATATCATCATAGTGGCAAAACAATGATCTGCTGGGAGCTGTGTTCATATCCTCTTTTGTGCATAATTTCTTCTAACATGACCAGCCTAAGGGCTAATAAGACTTAACTTCCTATCCCATTTTTTGTGTAAGTTAAGCAAAAAAATGTAGTGACTGCATCAGTGGACAAGGGAAGAGCTATGGATGTCATCTATCTGGACTTCTTCAAGGCCTTTGACATGGTCCCCCACAACAACCTTATCTCTAAAGTTGGAGAAATACAGGTTCGATGGGTAGACTGTTCAGTGGATAAGAAATTGGCTGGATGGTCGCATCCAGAGAGTAGTGGTCAATGGCTCAATGTCCAGATGGAAAAAGGTGACAAGTGGTGTCCCTCAGGGGCCCATACTGGGACCAGTGTTGTTTAATATCTTCATGAATGATATTGACAGTGGCATTGAGTGCACCCTCAGCAAGTTCGCTGATGACACCAATCTGGGGGGTGCAGTTGATATGCCAGAGGGATGGGATACCATCCAGAGGGACCTGAACAGACTGAAAAGGTGGGCCCAGGTGAACCTCATGAGGTTCAACAGGGACAAGTGCATGGTCCTGAACCTGGGCCAGAGCAACTAGCGTTATCAATATAGGCTGGGAGAGGACATGCTAGAAAGCAGCCCTGTGGAAAAAGATTTGGGGTTACTAGTAGACGACAAGCTGGACATGAGCCACCAATGCGCAGTGGCAGCCCAGAAGGCCAGTTGCATCCTGGGCTGCATCAAAAGAAGTGTGGCCAGCAGATTGAGAGAAGTGATTCTGCCTCTCTACTCTGGCCTGGTGAGACCTCATCTGGAGTACTGTGTCCAGCTTTTGGAGCCCCCAACACAAGGACATGGACCTGTTGGACCATGTCCAGAGGAGAGCCACGAAAATGATTAGAGGGCTGGAGCACCTCTCCTGTAAAGACAGGCTGAGAGAGCTGGGGCTGTTCAGCCTTGAGACGAGAAGGCTCCAGGGGGACCTTATAGCAACCTTCCAATACCTGAAAGGGGCCTATAAGAAGGCAGAAGGAGATCTGTTTTCAAGGGTCTGTAGTGACAGGAGAAGGGGTAATGGTTTTAAGCTAGAAAAGGGTAGGTTTAGGTTAGACATTAGGAAGAAGTTCTTTAATATGAGGGTGGTTGAGCACTGGAATGAACAGGTTGTCCAGAGAGGTGGTGGAGGCCCCATCCCTGGAGTCATTGAAAGTCAGGCTTGATGGGGCTCTGAGCAACCTGAGCTAGTTAGAAATGTCCCTGCTTATTGTAGGGGGGTTGGACTAGATGGCCTTTAGAGGTCCCTTCCAACCCAACACATTCTATGCTTCCCTGAAATTGGCATGCATCCAGCAGCACAAGGCTGGATAGAATCATAGAAACATTTTGGTTGGAAGAGACCTCCAATCACTAAATATATATCTATCTTTAGCATGTAATACACATGTGATATCCATGCGCCATGAGATATATAGACGGATCCTCCTGTCACATGGACCACATCTCTTTCATGCCCCAGCACAGGACCGAGGTACAAATTCAATTGTGCAACAGGTGAGGAGCTTGGGGTACCCATAACAGCTGAGATTAGGAAGCAAGCTGCTACAATAATTCATCTGACCCCAAACATTTCTCCTGTATCTGAAAAGAAGAAAGGAGCCTGGGAAGGTTGTGGCCCAGACTGATTGTTTCTGTGGATCAGACCAGAGACAGCTACAGAACAAAAATTCCAGCTTGCTCTTTGGTTTCTTTTTTCATCTGCTGTCTATTAAAACAACCCGGCTGCTGCTCTGTCACTGAGCACTTGCTTCCTGTGCACACATCAATCTCTTTTTTGACGTGGTTCTCTGGACCAATACTCACTCACATATGAACTTGGTTTTTTCGCTGTCAGAAGTCCCACTGCAAGTTAAGCATACATGCTAGGTTTTGCGGATCTGGAGCTTAAACACCTGTCATAAGGCCCTACAGGCCGCAGAGACAATGTTATCACTACAGTCTTTGGTACCTTCCACTGGTGAACATAGTGAAACACACCACAGCATTAGCATAATAGGGTCTATTCCTCCCTCACTGGGAAGCCTTCAAGTTCAACCTTACCCATAGGACAAGACCTCCAAAAGTCATTATTCTTTCTTTTGCAAAACCCATACAGAAGAGCAAGAAGCTCACCAGTGAGCTCTAGTGGCTACACAGATGCCTACTGTGTCCTATATACAACCATCAATTTCTGCTTTTTTAAACCTTTCAAATAAAAGAACCATCTTTGTAATTACTAATTTACCCAGATTACATTTTTTCTACAGAGCACTGAAGATCTCTAATCTTATGTTTAAATTCATGGGTAGAACTATGAAAATTCCTTTCTGCAGTACTCTAGCCTTCCCATAACCCCTGGCTCATCCTGACTTCACCAGAAAAAGTAGGTATTCAGCACTTTCAGACCCTTAAAATTTGGAGTTTCCCCTAATACTTCCTAAAAATTAATTAGAATTAATGGACTAAGGACTAAAAGCAACTAATGCTTTTCATTGGTCAACGTGTTCTAGTGAAAATGGCTTTGTTTACCATACAAAATAACATCCACATAATTTTCCACATAAAACCGATCCAGGGCACAAAGGCCCCTGTTAGAAACATAATACCTAAATGTAGTGGGGTTTTACCACTTTGGTTTACACAGAATACAGATATAACCTAGTTCTTAAAATCTTCCTTTCAACAGGCATTTTTGAACTAGCATGCAGACACACACAACAGTGCAGGACTGAGAAGTACTGCCACTCCCTGGGTTGGATTATTTACTCACCTACAACTTGGATCATTATTTATCCCAGGAACAGGTAGATGGAATCTTCCCACAGGATATTTATACCCACTTTCCACATGTGTAAACAGGGATGCATGATGGATGTCAGGAGAGACTTAGCCCTACCCTGCTGGAGATCCCAGGTGTGGTGGGTTGACCTTGGCTGGCTGCCAGGTACCCACCCAGCCGCTCTCTCACTCTCCTGTCTTGCTGATATCACGGCTAGGAACCATGTAATGACATAGACAGGATCCCCTGCACCTACTAAGGAGAAGTCTGATACCTATAGACCCAAAAAGGGTCTACCTACTGCTAGAGGCTGTGGCGTATACTACTGATAGCCCCAAAACCTTGGAGTCCTAGAAAAACATCTTCAAGTCTCAAGTGGGATGCAAGGTCTATAGGGCACAAGATGCAAGACTCACAGAAGAAATTGTTTCAGTTTTACAAACAGAAGACCACTGTATGCTAGTTAACAGTTGTTTTACAGAAAGCATTCTAGTACTTCAGTATCTTGAATGCCTTACTTCTTTCAAAGAGTACTAGTTTCCATTTCTTCTTTCTTTCTTGCCTCTCTTCTCCCTTTCCTTCTCTCCTCTCCTCTTTCCACTTCCCCTTCCCTGACTTAGGAAATTCCCAGAAAAAAGTATCCTGCCAGAATAAAGGTAGCAAGTATTTAGTATTTTCCTGGGCATGTCAATGGAAACTTCTAAGAACATGTAGACTTAAAACCAAAGATTTACTCATTTCTTCCCCTCATAATATAATGGAAATTCTGGAGGAACTGTGTTCCTTTGCCACAAATAACTTTTATCTTACTTTTCTTTGCAACACTACTGCGAGCAATGATGTTGTTGCCCTATAGGCTGCAGAAGAAATACTCAGTTTTTTTCCTGCCCCTTCTCATCATGTACAGGGTTGGGTGGCTTAGGGACAGTAAGTGCCCTGGTTTCTGCAAAGGATGAGAAGAACTCTAAGTAACAGGCAGCTGCATTCAAACGCCTCTAAGGAATGCAGAAAGCAACAGGACACCAAGACCCAGACGTCTTCTCTAGGATGCTTAGGTATGTCCCTTTGTTGCCCAGTTCCTAAAATACTAGGGGACTGAAACTCCTTCCTTAGCTTAGGCTGCTGGTTGAAAACCTGCTCTTCATCTGCAGACCTCCATAAGTATCTAAATATCCACAGCCATATAGACTGGAGTGCCAATGTTTATATTGACTCTACACACAGATGAACTTGCAAGGAGTAGCTGGATGGGATTATAAAACCTCCAAATGCAGGCGTCTCCGTTTTAATGCTTGCTCAACCCATAAACATCGGAAAGTTAACGCACTGCCCTAGGAACAGAGTAGTGCAACGATGTTACTTTAACCATTTAGGTATTTCACTTACTAATTACATTTTGTCTAACAGGAATTCAGTAGCTCAGCAAAGAGGAGGAGGAATAGTGTGTTAAACAGCTTTGCTGCTGCTCAGATGGGGTTTTGTCCTGCAAGTTGCATCAAGGGGAACACTTGTCTATGCTGTCTTTAAGCCTGTGACTCTTCTCACTGAAATCAGTGTTATAATCATCTTTCCTTAATGAGCTACCTGTAGGCAGCAAAGGAGGGAGAGGAGAGCACAAGAAAGAAGATCAAGAGAAGAAGGACGGGGTTCAGTCTAACATCTCAATCCTCCTTTCCAAAACAAAGCCATTTTCTCATGGACAGCAACTGAAGCTGGCAGAGAAATGAAGCAGGAAATATAGTCCCAAAACACACTAATTATTTCTAGGTACTTACATGCCAACCCTTGGCATACAAAGTCATTTTCTCTGTAAAGCTGGGCTGGAACACCAAAGATGTTGAGCAGGTCACTTGGCCTTTGTGAGTAAGATTTGTGTCTCCACACTCCCCTCCCTCTCTAAAAGAGGAGAAGTGTTTTCTAAACTCAAAGGTTTTGTGAGGATAGCAAAAATTACAAGGGCCTCAGACAACACCTCAAAGCCAAACAAGTCCTGTAGTTAGAAAGAGTATTTTAAAACAACCAAAACCACAAACAAATTTGTGAAGCTGCAATTAGCTGAATTACACAACCAACTTTCACTGAGTATTTGAAGGTAAATACTGTTTTGTCTTTACCAAGCCCTTTATTGTATAAAGCCAACATTTACCATTGTAAAAATGTGTTAATTTTATCCGCCGTTTTTACATTACAGTGATTTTTTTCCGTATCCACGATAACGTATGCTAATTCATTTCAGCTTGATGCAAATTTAACACATGCTGCCAGTGTGTCAAATCATGCACGTTTCTACATGAAAACATTACGCATCCTTACCTTTTCAACAAAAGAATCCAAAGGGATTTGACACACTGCAGATCTACACGGCTTTGCAATTAAACTTGGTGAAATTAAGCCTACAGAGGAGAATTATGATTTACCAGAACTACACACATTGAGGCGAGTAACCTGCAGTACGTATCCATAAGCTAAAGCAAATGGAAGTTGCATCCACACGACTACTGCCAGGTAAAACGGTACTAGAAGCAAAGGCGGCCGGTGGCTTCCTCACCAACCCCGGCTGCCTGCCGGGCTCTCTCCAGCGCCGAGACACCCGGCTCTCCCACCCGCTTCTCACCCCCACCTTCGGGCACTCTTTCCCGGGGATCTGCCCGCCTTTCTGGCCGCTCCCGAGCCCTCCCCGCCGCCCTTCGCCGCCCGCGGCCCCGCTGCCCGCGCCCCGGGACGCGGCGGGCTTCCGGGCGCTGCCCACGCCGCTCCGGCCCGGGGCACGACGGCGGCGACCCGCGCTTCGGGGACAGTTTCCTCAGCTGTTGCCAAGCCGAACCACCTGCCTGGGTTTAAAGAGCCGCCCGCGGCCCCTCGCCGCGGCCCCGGCTCTGCACCTACCCGTCCCGTCGCCTGCCAGGTGAAGTTCATGGCGTGGATACTGACGGGGATGGCGGGCATCCTCTGCTGGGCTTTCCTGAAGTCGTGGGTGAAGGGGGCCATCTTCCCCTCGGACACGATCAGGATATCCTCCTCGAAGCCTGCGAAAGGCAAAGGGGCGCGATGGGCGGCCGCGCCGGGCTGCCGGCCCGCCGGCTCGGGGCGGGGAGCGGCTCCCGCTTACCGATGAGCGCCCGCGCTTGCTGGCCGTCGATCCACAGGTAGAGCGTGTCGGGCTGGCGCGGCGCGGCCCGCAGGCTGCAGAGGCCGAGGGCAGCGCAGAGCAGCGGCAGCAGGAGCGGCAGCGGCGGCGGCAGCAGCAGGAGCAGGCGGCGGCGGCGGCGGTCCATGTCGGCGGGGCAGCGGGCAGGCAGAGCCGCATGTCTCCGCGCCGCATGCCACCGCTCCGCTCCGCTCCGCGCCCGCCCCGCTCCGCTCCGCGCTGCGCCGCCGGC
>JAVSBS010019471.1:0-34181 GCA_033124195.1 Coracias cyanogaster
CAAGGGATTTGGAATTAGCACTCTTTTGTCCCTGGCCAAAAAAATGCCAGGGCAAGAATCTCAGTGATGGTAGCCAGCAACGGCTGATGAATTAATCCTGAAATAACAGTCATTAAATTACATTTTCTCTTTTCTGAGTGTAATGTATAATACTTCTATGTTTTTTAGATATTAGTCAAAACATGCTAATGTCATTTGAAAATTACACTAAGAAAAATGCATATTTTCAAATAACCCCTATATCATATTAGTGGTTGATATGCAGAAATTGTAGGTGTTTTTAAAAATGGCTGTATTTTGGAGACTAAATTTTAAGTTGTAACTGAATTAAAATAAAAAGATTAGGCCAGGAATTAATATTTAACTTATTCTGTAAAATGTAGTTCTGTTAAGAACGTGTCATTATACAGTAATCATTTAGCATGAAATTCAGTGGCTTTAAAGAAGTAAAACATAATACAGTTGCAGTAAGAATAGACCATGGCTATCAGATGAAGGAAAAAAGTTCTGTTAACTCCCAGTAGGGAGTTCCCAAATGGAAAGTGATACTTGTGTAGAAATTTAAATTGTTTATTACTTTGTTCTTAAAACAAAATGCTTTGCAGGCTAAGACCCTGCATCTTTTAAACACTTAGATGTCTGCTGAACAGGAGTGTTCCACTTGATGCCTATCGGATGTTGTAGAGGAATGGAGCTAAAGAGGGAGTCTGGTGTTCACAGAATCATACCATCTGAAGCAGAACCTACTCTGTAATTTTTCCTCATAAATTTAAAGCCTAGTCCTGTAAGCATCACACATGCAAGCCTCACATCAACTCTTCAGGAAAATTTGCTTCCTTTCAGAGAGGGTTAATAATAGAATCATAGAGTGGTTTGGATTGGAAGGGACCTTAAAGATCATCTAGTTCCAACCCCCTTGCTGCGGGCAGGGACATCTCCCACTAGACAAGGTTGTTCAGAGCCCCATCCAACCTGGCCTTGAACACATGCAGGGCTGGGACATCCCCAACCCCTCTGGGCAACCTGTTCCAGTGCCTCACCACCCTCACAGTGAAGAACATCTTCCTTATATCTAATCTAAATCTACCCTCTTACAGTTTAAAGCCATCTCTCCTTGTCCTATCACTACATGCCCTTGTAAAAGGGTTGTCTTTCTGGGCTGCAAACACAAATTGTCAGGTCTTGTAGAGCTTCTCATTAACCAAAACCCTCAAGTCATTTTCCACAGGGTTGTTCTCAATCCACTCATTGCTCAGGCTGCCTTTGTGCTTGGGATTGACCCAACCCATGTGCAGGACCTTGCACTTGGCCCTGTTGTACTCCATGAGGTTTGCATGGGCCCACCTTTTAAGCTTGTCAAGGTCCTTCTAGATGGCATCCCTTCCCTCCAGCATGTTGACTGCATCACAGCTTTGAGTTGTCAGCAAACATGCTGAGGGTGCACTCAATCCCACTGTCCCTGTTGCCAACAAAGATGTTAAACAGCACTGGTCCCTATACTGGCCCCAGAAGAATGCCACTCCATAAATGAAACTGTTAACTAATACTATTTCAGATAGGTGGGTTTTAAAACCACAGCAGAAAGAACTAGGCAATGCTTTTCTCTCCATCACATATTATATCTTTTCTCCATCAGGTATTATATCTTTGATCATCTCAAAGATATCAGTATTATTCACGTTTTATGATTACACAATGGAGATAGACAAATGACTACCTTAGAGCATCCACTACACCTAAAGAAGATCCAATAATAGTCTGTGTCTTTTGACCTTCAGTGTAGTCTCTTTTTTTCTCTAGGCCCTATTGTCTTCCAGTTTCTCAGCCAAGTTTTGAACCTCTACCTCTTTTTTTACAAAAAATTTATTGAAAATATATTTGCAGTTAAATATTGCAGGGGATTGTTTTCCTCCTTTCTAGGGACAAGAAAGTCCCCTAGAGAGTATGACCAAGTAGCCAGTGCAGTTGGACTCCTAAATATATTTTCACTTTCACAGCTTATAATTCTGATTGAAAAAGAAAAGGGGGAAAAGCCAGGGACCTTCTAGGTGATAGGAATAATAATTGTGTGTGTTTCTGAACATTAGCTTTTTGCTGAAGAGCAAGACACTCTAGGCAGTGCAATAATTTTTCAATATTCTATCCAAGAACATAAAACAAGTCGCTGACCTTGAATATCTTAGTGATTGTATTCTAGGAAATGAAAATCAGTTCATATAAATAATAAAAGACAATAATTAGGTAAATATAATTTGATGCTTGGAAGAATTCTAAAAATTAATTTGAAGCTACTAATAAAATATCAGTTGCCTTTCACAAACGTGCTTTTTTTGTACTTTTCGTGTTTAAGAAATCTAATAGATACATTGCGTATGGTAATGCGTATTTTCCTTCAGCAAAATGCTGGAACACATTGGCACTTAAACTAATAGGGGATTCACTGACATCAGAACAATTTTTTGCCTAAAAGATTTGTTAGAAGTTCTTAATTATAAATTTTTTTATGGTGGCAAGAGCAAGGGGCAAGATTCTGCAGTTAAGTTTACACCCTCTTGCATTCTAACTACTCTTTCAAACATTATTTGCTTTTTCAGACTCTCTCTCCTATTTGAAAGCAAAATAATGAGTAAAGCCAAGCCATTTTGGGGCATGATGAAAATGGAAGAAAGCAAACTGCTTTTTCATGGGCTTTAACAAAAGCTTTTATTTTGGAATGGCTGATGAACCAAGTTGCTGGGAATTGATTGGCAAACACTGGGAAGAATCCTTTGTTGTCCATTATCGACATATGGGTTGACTACACTCAATTATGAATCTCTGCAATTTTATTCTCAGTGTCTGCAATAGTATTTTATTAAATATTTTATAAGATAAGTGAAGGAACAGTTTGAACCCTGAGCTTTCACTAGATATTTACTTACCCTCTGAAGTGCCTTGGAGGAAATTTGACCATGGGACACTGCAGAAAGATTCTTGAAGGTCTGACTAAATCCTCTTTAAAGGAGGTCTGAAAACATGCAGAAGTAATCAGCAGGCAACCATGTTTGGTCATCGTTGTTTTTTTTTTTGTAAGAGAGAGGAGCACTTAAGGTGGTTCCTGGTATTAGGATAGGGAAGGAAATTGGAACTGAAGTTAAAATAGTTTTCTATTCCAAATATAACTAAAAATACATGAGGTTTTTTTCATAGTGCATATTTAAAATGAAAAATCAAAATGTTTCATTTTAAAATGGCCTAGCCCAGGGGTCAGCAGGAATGGTTTAAATAAAGGCATAAACCAGTCATTTTTTCTTTTGAGTTTTCTTTGTCTTCTTTTAAGCAGTAAGTATCTGTAACAGTTAACTTCATGGGTGTTACAGAATTGAAACTCTGAGAAAAAAAAAACATCTTTGTGACTTATTGATGTAAATGTATTTGAAAAATTTTAGGTCGATAAATGGCAGGTTTTTTCCTTCCTGATTTTTTTTTTCTTATCCCTGAATGCTCACTGAGAGAATAAGGGTACCATAAATAGACGTATAAATATATGGGTTGCTTTTCAACTAGTTAGTTTTTAATAATCTTGCTTTCTTAATTTGACCTAAGAATGGAAAAGTTTGCATCATGTATTGTGCCACAACTTATATTTAAAATAAGAATCAAATCAGCTGACTCTTAGGACCCATAAAATTTAAGTGATAATAATAATAAAAACTACATTTTGGCCTTCCACAGCCCCAATGTATACTATTATTTATTAACATCAATTGATTAAGTGAAACAACTTGATTAATTAGTAATTGATTAAGCTAAGTAACTAAGCTTAGTAATTAAGTAGGGTGAATAAAGCAAAACCACTTTCCATAAATCTTCACGTGAATGTTAAGTGAACCTGTTTCAGACACCTTTGAGTTGTATCCTGAGTTCTCTCACACTGATTGGGCTTTTGCTGGAGTAAATGCTCACAGGACAAAAGAATGTTAAGCATATGCATTTTAGCACTTATGGAAAACTTAAGCATTGATTCACCCCTTCAATGCACCTGGCTCCAACTCCTCTTCTTATCTTCTTGGATGGCCAGCCAACCCTCTTATGACCTGGTACACTTGCACTTGGGTTGTGGTCCAAGATGCAGCAAGTTTTGGGCATACACAACTGAAGGAAAAATACCAGGACTCTCAAGTTCTAGACATGCACAAGCCAGAGTATTGCAAGACTCAAGTTAGGCCAATATGGAACAGTACCTGACAAAAGTCAGTTATCTTGGACTCCATAAAGAGCGATCCAAAATGAAACCATTTGAACCCTCCTGGATTGCAGTGGGCTGCATCCAGCATCTCCCCCGAGTTGGGACACCTCTCAGGGCTGTCTGCTGACGAAGTTGACACAAGGCCTTGGCGAGATCACCTCCTTGAGACACAACTCCTGCCCATTGAGAAATGTCAATGCGCTGTTAGTATTTACTCTAAACTTGAAGGGGGTAATTTTGACTATAGGCTAGTCTCTTTTACCCACCTCTCTGCCTGTCTAGGAGTTTGATTTTATGCATTTATTTCTATGAGTTGGGCATCTGCATATTTCACTGGCCAGGTAATTCTGTGTCTGTATGCTTTGTTTTTATGCATATACATATGCTTCGGTTGGAGATATCTTGTAGTAACCTAGTGTCAATCTTGTCATCCATGAATCTGTAACTAAGTCGCTGTTTTACAAAATCACTTGTTATATTAAGTGCTGCTAAAGTCAGCCTTAACATGCTTCATTATGCTTTCTGCATTATTGTGAACTAAGCAATTTTTATCTTCATTATGTTTCTATCTTGAAAGGATACAATAGAAGTGTAAAAACCACAAAATGAAGGAGTTATGAACCATTCAAGTGATTTTACCAGGAAGAAAAGGTATCAATAATGTGTTTGATTTTTTTTTTTTCTTTAGTGGAATAACATGCATTTAAATGTGAGAAAACCTCTGCAGAAACTGAATCACTAGGTCGTTTTCCTGTTCTTTTGCCATGAATATCGTATTAGATCTTTGAATGTTTCTCAAACTTCATGTCCTAGAATTATTTTAAAACACTGTTATTCCCTCCACTGTTACTAGCCTTATTTTCTTCTTTTAAATATGGAGTCATTATTGGGATATTTTACAGAAGAATTATTGTCTGAATTTAAGGCATATTTTGCAGTGTCTGTACTTCTGCCTGATCAAAGATTGAAGAAAAGTGTGGAAAAGTTAGGTAAAAAACCCTAATACCTTAGCTGATCAGAGAGCTGTCCTGTGGACATCAGGACATACATATAGGTGTTATGCATCTTACACTTATGCCATTTGTCTTTTCCAGTGCCTAGATTCAGGAGCCCACTGACCATTGTCTAGTGGAGGGAAATGGTGAGCCACACATAGCAATGTTCTATTTAATGTGAGCCTCTCAAATTGGAGTCTTTTATATAATATTTTGACACATAGAAATTTTCTTCAAGAAAATTTAGCAGTAAGTAATACAAGAACACACCATGCCCCCAACAATTTAAACCCACATTAGAAAATGTCTAACAACTGAGGCAATTTCTGATAATTTTGTATCTTCATGTGGTGAAGCTATGGCTTTGTATAGCTGGGAAATATTTTTATTACATTTTAATGGTTGTATTAGAGGAGTTACAAAGTGTTAGCCGAGGAAGACTGAACTTCCAGAAACAATTACAAGTTAGACATTTTAAGCAACTGTCCCTACTATTACTGTGCATTCTTCAACACCTGAACTCAGAGAGACAAAAATCACCGTAAATGTAAGGAAAGGAAGTACAGTCTTTCTTTGAGGCGTTGACATCTGAATCTACAGTTCATTTACAGAACAGTGGTAACCACTCACATAAATGTTTCAACTTCAGTGTGGCTTCAAAGGTCTCTGAGACAACCCAGCAAAATCTGAAAGGACATTTAGCATCAGTTTTCCAGAATCTCCTAATTATATGCCATGAGGATGCAGAACTCATAGTTCTTTTTGAAAGAGAGTGTGGTATGGGAGTGAAACTCTGGGTTTTTTTGGTGAAAAAGACCTTTCCCACAGTATATTCAGTTCTGTTACTTGCTTTTAAGATAAACCTTGTAGAATGTAAGTGGAAGAGGCTGATTTATGCCCGATCTGCATCAGATATGCAAAAAGCTTGTGCATCCTCACTCTCTAAACATTTTGAGCAACAGACAGTTTTGTTTTCTTTATTATTTCTATGTTACACGAGTATTGCAAAACACATTGCCAGTAATAAAATCTTAAAAGCTTGCCAAAATCATTAGGTTCTATACACTTATTATTAGACTGAAGAAGTGCTGCATGTTCATCACCAGCTGTTCTTCCAAATGTAGTAATGCACTATAGAGGCACAGTGCTGAATCCACTAAGCGTATTGAAAAGATAATATCGCTTGTCTTGTAAAGAATCACAGATTGGAAGAAACATTTTCAATTCAATTATGGGTTCCAACCTCAAATACTTTCAGAATCTTTCTTGGTAATTTATGGAGTTGTTCACAGACAAATATTCTTATACATAATTACTTTTCATTTGATAATAAACTTGGGAAGAAAACTCAATATGGTACAAATCTTGCATGCTTACAAGCCAGCTGGTAGATGCACATTACTCTCAGACTGCCTGCTTACCCATGATCTTAGGAACAGTTTACTTTTAATGTCACTTCCAGAGTAAGGAGTTCTTTCCTCTGGATGACTAGTCTATAATCCTGCAAGAGAATGTATCTTTGGGGACCAGCACTTTCAGCTGTCATAGAATCATTTAGGTTGGAACAGACCTTTAAGATCATCCAGTCCAACCATAAAGCTACTCTACCAAGTTCACTACTTCCCCAAGCCTGAAGCATTGTGCAAGGTTGTTGTGGCCCCAGTGCAGGACTCGGCACTTGGCCTTGTTGAAGCTCGTACAACTGACCTCGTTCCATCGGTCCAGCCTATCCAGGTCACTCTGTAGAGCCTCCCTACCCTCGAGCAGATCAACACTCCTGCCCAACTTGGTGTCATCTGCAAACTTAATTAGGGTGCACTCTATCTCCTCATCAAGATTGTTGATAAAGATATTGAACAGAAGTGGTTACTGAACAGATATGACAGCTCACTGATGGTAGCACAGTTGCTCTGTCACTAGGTAGAAAAAAAAGAACAGCAAAATTTCTACTACTGCTCATCTGCCCAGGCCATATGTGATCAGTGAATAATGAAGTTGCACTGCTCATTTTCTGCCTTGCTGGAGGAAAATTAAATGGGAAGTTTTTCACTTTTACATACACTGGTACAAAAGGTGCAAGTCAGGAAGGCCAGGGAAGAAAACTGTTTTGTTTCAGCAGTAGCAGAAAGGGGTTTCTGTGAAATAACCCTCTGAGAGCCTTTCTCTGATCACCCATTTCTAGATGGAGCTTGTTCTGTCTGAAACTAGATGGCATTTGGATCTCCCCAAACCCTATTCCTATGCTTTTTTATTGGCCCCTAGGCTGATGTCCCTCTTTCAGGTCTAGTAGTCTTGTTCTTGCTAGTGAGGTAGGATTCTTGAACATAAAAGCAAATTGCTGTGTAGGAAGGAAGAGTCTGGAAACTATGATGTTAATATAGCAGTATCTTCAGAATGTGGAAAAATTGTTTCTGGGATGGGTTAGCTAAATTGTAATTATGAATAGTTTTCCATCTCTCCTTTCATTTTTACACCTTTCAGCATTTTTCTCTCCTTTCAAATTTTTCCTCCTTTTTATCTTGTTTCTTCTATTTTTCTGATAGCATCTGCATTTTTCTGTGGAGCTTACCCATTGGCTGAATTCTGTGTGGTGGTATATCCATCCATCATCATTTATGTCCATTGCTAGACTGGAAACAAATGTGTATTGTGCCTGGCAAGATCAACGTTTGAGCAGGAAATTTCCCAGGCAACAAATTATTCTAAAAGAGAAAACATCTTTGCTTTTTTTTTCCTTCCCTGCAAGTCCTAGAAGAACTCATAGAAATGACTGGCTTATGTCACTACAAGTAACAAGCATCATTCTCAGATATATAAACTGTGGCAGATTTGGTACCCACTGCTTAAGAGTTTGAGAAGGCAGCATGTGATATCTGTGCAATATAACATCAGTTCTGGTACTTAAGCCCCATTCCATATGCAGAGGAGCCATTAACCCTTACAGGAAAGACCAGTTACCATCACAGGTGGGGAGCTTTCAGAAAAGAAGCTGTAATAAGCCTGCTTAGCATCCCATTTGTAGGAAACTAGAGCTGTGCTTTGTGGTAAGTGTTGCTGCCTCTGCTCTTCTCTTTGCTTGGTTTTCCTCTTTTCTTGTTTGAAAGTCAATACTGAAGAGTCATAATATGGATAAAGCATACAAATGCGATGTCAAATATATAATGAATAATGTACTTGGCTTGACTGAGTATCTGTAATGGCACTACCTACATTTTTAAAACATTGTCATAATAAACATAAAAGGTCTCTTCACCTCAGTGATAAAGACTACGCTGCTGCAATACATTTTTGTGGTATAAGGCATGTTTCTCCAGTTAGATTTATTAGTGTGAACAAAATTGCTCTTCTGAAAATCAAGTGATACAGACACATTACTACTGTATCGAAAGGTGTGATTAATCCACGTACTACATCTCTAGTTGCATGGACTCTGTTTATTATCTCTAAAAGGAACATGCCCTTAGCTTTCTCTAAGCAATACTGGAAGCAGCTGTTTTATGAGGAGAAATTTCTTGCTTGCTCTTTCTTTTCAAGAGGTACTTTGAGGTCTTAATGCATTTTTAGAGGGGGTTCACTTAGAACACAGAAGTATTTTTTCTTCTAAACTTTCTTTCTGGATTTAAAAGAAATAGACAAAACCAAATGAGAAAGTCATTGTGTGGGCCCAGTAAAAAATTTTAGGCATCACTTGAAGAAACTAAACTTTCAGTTTTTGTGAATTAATTTACTTTGTGTTGCATTGAATCAACAGAAAAATAATCCCTAAAGATAAGCTTGGTTTTTGGCAGATATAGGAAGTTAGGAAGCAGGGATTAACCTGACAAAATATATTCTTCTGAGCAGCCAACAAAGTGCTTTACTTGGGCATTAATTTAAATCTTGTGCCTCCTGTAACTCAATGTGAGAAATTATTATTCTCACTGTCCAGTCACAGTAGATCCAGTTACACTGCAGATCTCATCTGCTCTCTTTTAACATAGTATGGGCATCATATGGCAAGTTTATTATGAACTGTGCCTTTATAATTTATATATTTATGATAAATTATAAAGATATACTATTATAAAGGTAATAACCTTTAAGTCACTGAGTTCCAGGTCAGAAGAAACAGGGCTGTTGCTGTTTCTTCATTGTCATTGGATTCTTGCTTAGGGAATTCTTTGTCTTATGGTGAAGCATATTCTAACCCTTATTCTAAACTGACTTTAAATCAAACATTAATATCATTGTAAAATTAACTCACTTTTAAATGAGGTAGAAGAAATGTGTGAAAATTTGAAAGAACTTAGTTATGAAATTGGTGGTCTTAGCACACAGACTAGAAGAATGGCCATGTAAAATGAATTAATCTCTGGCTTTGTTCGATTCTATTCAAAGTTAGTTTGTTGCTAATACTTCATTTTCTTGGACAACTTTATTGGTTATATCCTCTGAGATATGTTCTCCTGGTTGATAAATACAGTACTTTGATTATTGTCAGTATTCTGTCATCTTTTGTAAATGGCGTATTCCCCTGAAATAAGAACAAAATAAAAACAATCATACGATGTTACACACATAACTTTATATTTGTCCTGGTTTTCTCTTTATTAGTGCAGTCTGCCTCACCAATACTATTTTGCTTGTATTCCAAATTCAGGTGTATTTTTCTCAATGCATTCTCACAAAACGAAGTTGGTTCAGTGTATGCACTGTGTCTTTGTGTTGTTGTGTGTGTGAGTCTTGGTGTATTTAATATTTACTTTATACCAACATAAATCAGCAGAGTTGTAAACTGGGATTATAGTAGTTTGTTCTCATGAGAAACAGTCCAGTAACTTCCCCCGGTTCTATGACTCTGCTACAAATGGTTGCTTTTCATTTAAAATATTTTTAATACTCCTTCAGTAAAAAATGCAAATAAAGACTTCTTAGTTCAGGAACTGAAAAGCTAATTAAAACATGCAATAATGAAAATAAACTTTTTTGTTTAACTATAAAGTCATAAAGCCAATGCTAATGTACTCTCTTTCTCTGTGAATTTCAGTTTCTTTATACCAGATAACTAGATTAATTTGTATTCATTCTCCCAGAATTTTTTTGCAGTGCTTAAGTAACAGTTTGAGAGGAACAAAGTTAATTCACTCATATGATCAGTCCTTTTAAGTGTCACTTTAAGATAATAACAGAGTACCAAATTACCTATCCATGTGACTAGAATCTGTCATGTATTGCCCTAGATAGGAAGTTCAAGTGTTTAATTCAGTCATGCTAGTGAAAGTCCATCGAGCAGCTGTAACTGTCATTGTTTATTATGATCAAACAAGCTTGCTTATGGTATGCATCCAAAAAAAAAGAAAGCAATTTTAGATTTTTATTCTATTACAAACTAGTATTCACTTACCTAAGGTTAGCGTTCACATTTCTCCTTTTTTTTTTTTCTTTTGCTAATTAACTGAATCACAATTATTAAGCTTCTATATGCAACATTCAGAAATCTAATTTAAACCAAATCATCACCATAATCTGCTAGCTCATTAGATTGGCTCGGATCTACTTTTATGTTAATGTAGAAAGGTTCAGAGTTTGCAACTTCTGGTTTTTCAGAGTGGCTTTTATTCACTTGGGTATCCTGACTCTGCACAAAATAGTATGCACTAACTGACAATATGTAAGCAAAACTAAAACTTGATTAGTCTGAGGGGGTGAAATGTGAAACCTTCTTTAGTAGAATAGCTGTTGTACTAAAATAAAATGCAGCACCTGCAGAAGTTCCATATTAAGGACCACCTCCAAGGACAGTCACCACTCATAGCATACAGAGATATAAAATCCCACCACAGTACTAGGAAAAAGACAAATGCCTGTGAGGATCGCTGGATCGTATTCATCTCAGAGCAGAGAGGAGGGATGAGAAAGAGGCAGAGAACTGCCTAGTAAGGAAATCCTTACTAGTCCTTTGCAAAGTGACAGCATCTCCTAGTTCCTGCTGTAGAAGGCATCCCAGGCTGGTAAGCCTGTGGTGACACTGCTGACATGCCACCCTCTTTGGCTGGCCAATGTCGCTGCCCTAACTGCTGTCCTGTCCCACTGTCCTCAGGAATACTCAACTGAATCTCTTCTTAGTAGGTGTGCCAATATGAAAAGGTTCTCCTCATGCTCATTAAGTAGTCCCTCAGCTGTACCACTTCAGGCAGAGCTGTGCTTTGTTATGTGCCCATGAGTACCAACAGGTTATTTCAGGGCCAAGAATACTGTCAAAGTATTCACCCAGTGGTGCTAATAATCACACCTAGCATGTGGCTGACAGATCATTTCAGCCACCTTAGCCGCATGGACACTATTTCAGATGCTGGCTTGCTTGATATATTACTGAGCTGTAAATGAAACACTATCATACTGATTCCTGAGGACACTGCATTTTAATGTAAATGTCTCCTTTGGCTACCACTTCTCATAAAAAATTTCAAGTACAGTGACTCTGGCTCGCAAACCACTTTCTTCCAAATTATCAGTAATCTGTCTGTTGTTATAGAAGTCTTTTTTTTCCCTACTGACTGTTTTAATTATAGACCTACTGGTAACCTTTCGTTTATCTCAAAGATTTTGAACATTATAGTCATAGTTTTCACATTTGATTAACTCTTATATCATTAAGGGTTTCTCTGGATTTGGGCATGAGCATTCTGATTGCTCTACTGGTTGTTTGGCAAATTTCATGTAAATGTGTCCTGATTAATGGAATATTTGGGGATATTTTTTCTGATTTTGGTGACTGATAATTTTTTTACATATATAGGTATGTATTTTGGTGAAAGGACAAATGAGTATTCATAGATTATTTCGTATTCTCATTCTATTTGATGATTTAGTCCCTATCTTGAAGTCATTGTTTTAGTGCTTAGTTGTTAAATCTTTAGAATAAACTTCATAATATTTGGCACAAGTTTTTTGATTCAGCCATTTGTATAGAATTCATGAAAAAATGCTAATTATTGTGTAGAATATTTTTGCTTCTGAAGTCAGTTAAGAAAAGAGTCTGCGCCTGTTATGAAGTTCTGGAGAAAGAAATTTTTAAGTCTATAGAAAAAAAGTGATGTCAAGCATAGTAGGTCACAATCTGAGGTGCTCTAAACATTATTTGGACTTCTGTGAACAGATGATCATTAATATTAGCTAAAAATGTAGTACTGATGTTTCTAGAGGTGTCTGTTGGCTTTAAAACCATCACATTTTCTAGTAGATTTATTCACTCATGTGCATACACACATGTACAGACACAGACACGTAATTTAGCTGAAGTTTTTGCCTGTTATTAGATAAAATTTGCTTATTTTTGAGACACAAGGCTAAAATACCCTTGAATAGGAATACAGAATGGGTTTATATGTAGCAATTTTTTTCTGCCAGTGCAGTGCTGTTACTTCCAGGGGTTTTCCTCCACCTCTTCAGAGATGAAATTTCACCTCTGATTAATAACCTTATTTCATATGGACACTACCATAATTTTTATTCCTTTCTTCCTCATATGCATTGTATACAGACTGGAAATATGCCAGATTATAACTTGGTATTTTAAGAAATAGAGTAAGATGTGGAATAATTATGGCAGTAGGATTTAACTTTTCAGGTTCATTTTTGCAGAGCATTTCCAAAAAGGTAATGAAATTAGTTCATTTTGTTTGCATTAGTCTACTCCATTAATAAATCACAAGTTGTCAGTAACTAAGATTATCACAGGATTTTCCTTCTTTCAGACATATAGGTAGTTTTCCTATAGGAATTGTTGAAAATGAGTGTAGTTTAAAATTGTGTACTAAAAAAACATATTTCTGTCAGAATAGCTTTTTACACACACACACACACAAAAGACAAAGCCTCCCTCCTAAAAGAAAGTTAAAAAACTCCCAAGAAAGACCTTTCAATAATGATCATGTAAATAAGTATCCAGATGTTGTTGCCCTGATACAGGATATTAGCCATCATAATCATGCCAGAAAATATCATGACAGTTTATTTCACAGCTCATATAAACAAAAGATAATGAAATTAAATCATAATGGAGTTCTATGTTAGTGCAGGATTATTATTAGAGTCAATGCTGTCACAGTCTTTTAATGCTGTAAATTAGAGGAAATGGAAGCAGATTTTATCCTACTTCCACCAAATGGTTTTAGGAAGCATTTCTACCTCGATTTACCATTTTTATTAGAGATTTATTTATTTTTAATTTTTTGAATGACTTCTAGATTTTTTTTTTAAATTCCTTCCTTCCATTAGGAATAAAACATTTATGAAATATGGCTGTTGCTTTTGCCTGAACTGTGATGGTCTGAGAAAAAGCCATTGCACTTACAGGGTGCAAATATACTTGAACTGGTATTGAGCAATGATTTACTGACATTTGGTCAACTTTTTGGTCAACTTTTTATCAGATTTATTAATAATGAGAAAAAATTACTCAATTCTTTAAAGAATTCCCTTGCTGCTCATGGCTTCACATTTTCCACTAGCATGTTAGTATCTCTTGCAATCAGTCTTTCTGCAGGAGGCCTGTTGCCCAGATACCAAGTCTGCCAGTGTTTTAGTTAAGGACAGGGTGAGATTGTGCACAGGTTGGTAGGATGCAGCTGTTCACACTTATTTACTGCAGTCTGGAGAGGAAATTGCTCCACAGATAAATTTTGTAGGTATAAAATATACAGGATCAAAATACTGACAAACAAGGTGCTGACAGCTTTCTTTGAAGTAACATTGTCTGAATTCTTTATTTTTAGTCTTATGAGGCATAACTGGCTTAGAGAAGTAATGCCACATCTGCTCTCATAATTGATATAAGGTAACATTTTTAATATTAATAAATGGTTTCCGTACTGTTATGACACTGATTACAGTACAAACCTTACTAAGACTTGGTTTTGCTTGTTAACAATATGTGACTCTAATCGACTTTCGTTTGATCCAGGGTTTCTCTAAATTAAAAAGAACAAAGAGTATCAGATAAAAATTAAATAGCACAGAAATGTATATTTCATAATCCTTTTGACATGCAAATGTTACAAAACGTATTTCTTATATGTTCTCAAGTTATGTTTGATATTTATAAAGATTGTCCATCATTGCCTTCAATTAAAAGTTCACTTATCAAGGATAACTTCTATGTTCTTCATATCATAATTGATAAATCTAATCCTTTCATTAAGATGAATGAAGCCTTCCCTAACAGTACCAGATGGTGTCTGTCCTGGTTTGAAGGACAGGGGTCTGTTAGGCAGGCGAGGCAGGAACCTCCCTTAAGATGGGAAATGTAGACCCTCTCCCTCCTAATTATTGTGATTTCGAAATCAGGGGCTCTCAGGCAAAGATATAGGAAATAGGAATAACAGTTCTTTACTAATATATATACATATGTATACCAAAACAAGTGAACAACAATTAGCACAGCAGTGGGCCGCAAAACAGAATCAGAAAACCGGTCACAGCCCTTTGGGCTGTGGGCACCTTCCCTCGGGTGTAGTGATGGTCTCAAGTCGGCGGGGGGCGCTGGAGGTTCCAGGCGAGCAGGGCAGCAGCGATGGCGTCTGGCGGGGAAGAAGCACTTTGGTGGCACGGCTCAGCACGTGGTGATAATGGCGGCGAGAAGAAAAGGAGGAGAACTGCGTTTCACCTGGGAGATTCGGCTGCAGTGTTCCAGCAGAATTTCCGGAGGTAGCAAAAGCTGAGGCGGCAAGGCGAGGCGGGCAGGGGATAGGCAGGGGAGCTGGCGGAGCCAGGAAGTGGAGCCTCTGCTCCTGGCTGGGCAGAGGGCAGCGAAAACTCGGTCCCAGGCAGGAGGAAAGCAAGTCTTCCTTTAAGTGAGATGTTAATAGAGTCCCAACCAAAAGGCTGTTGAAGGCTCACCTCGCGACAGGAGAAAAGCAGCTCCGAGTGAAGGATGGGGGGGAAGGGAGAGAGAAAGCCGCTAACAGCCAGGAGAAAAGCAACGACCTCCTCCAGCCAGACCCCGAGGCGAAGAGAGAGAGCGAGGTGGCCACTCCCCTGCCTTTTACTAGCCCAAATCTTGGAGAATATCTCTGTCTCTCAAGATGACCTCTTACAAGGAGATGGTGCCACCAAACAAAAAAATGCAACTTATGGGAAAAAATTCTATATATAAAAAGGAACAAAAAGGAAGAAAATCTAACCCCCAACACTCTCATCTCTCCGTGACCATCCTCAAGATCTGTTCAGATCCAAGTGTGCTGCTTTGCCCCCTTAAATCTTAATCTGTGTTTCTTTTCAGCAAAAGTTTTCTTCTAGACTGCAGAATGTAGATAAGTGCTTCATGTTATCCTGGGACAGAAGTCCCTTTCTCTTCCTATGGGACTTAGACTAGTCATTTGAGTTCCGTGGTGAGGCTTTGGATACCTGTATTTCTTCTGACAGATGTGAGACACATTTTCCTTTTAGACTTGTGCTGTCTACTCTTACTGAATATCCTTGCTTTCACCTCGAAGTGAGCCACCTTTATTTGTCACAATTTGTTTGGATCCTTTTGAAAGCTGGAATAGCTCCTCTCCACCATGGAGGAACATGATGGTTCCTTTCAGGATTCCCCCTATATTTAGAAGATTTTGATTACAGTTTGATTAGAGAAATCAGTTTTGTTAAAAATACACGAGGAAACAGCAAGAATGCTGTAAGAAGCAACTTTGGGTATATTGGTTCTTGAGAGGACTGATGGGCTCCCATGTCTGTCTTCCATTTCTACAGATAACCACTCTGCACCTCCAGATGTAACCTCTGGCCTAGTGGAACATTTACATCAGGAGCATCCACAGGTAGCATCAGTACGAGGAGCTCCCAGGGGCTACAACAGCAGCATTTTGGAAACCGCAGATGGTGATTATGTTATAAACCTTCTCCTTTTCAATCTGTGTCCCTTTTTCTGAATAAGTGAATATATAACAGCTTGAAACCCATTGTGCGCTATGTGCTTCCCCCTCCAAAGCTTTGTAGTAGTATGGTATATCTGTCAGACTACCACAGGAGAGGTCACTGTACTGCATTTCCTGTGTTCTGCTGGTGGAAGCCATGTCCTCGTTTTGGTATATTTCTATAGTAAAAGGCATTCTAAGCCTTAGTCTCATATTTTAATTTTATATTGCCTCAGAGCTTTATAATTCAATAAATATAAACAAACATACACATTTATATTTAAATAAAGACCACATCTGTAAATGAAGAAAGCATTTGACATGGTTTTGTTGTGATTATTTTTTGCTAGCCCTGTAAAATATTGAAAGATTTCCTTATTTTTTTCAAGCTTCCTCACGCTTTTAGAACTGAATGTTAACATGTAGCAAATACCCAGACTCTTGAAGAAAAGAACGTTCTTCAGGTTTGTTGAATCTCATGAAAGAGTCAGCAGCTTGAAAAGCTAAATTAAAGTCTGAGAAGGTATCAGCCAAGTAGCTAGGGAACATACAATTATAGAATTGTTCTGGTTGGAAGAAACCTTTAAGATCAACTCCAGCCATTAACCCAGCACTGCCAGGTCACTACTAAACCATGTCTCAGCACCACATCTCCATGGCTTTTACATCTCTCCAGGAATGGGGACTCTGCCATTGCCCTGGGCAGCTTAGTCCAAGCCTTGACAAGCCTTTTGGGGAAGAAATTTTTCCTAATGTCCAACCGAAACCTCCCCTGGTACAACTTGAGGCTATTTCCTCTTGTGCTATAGGTTGCTACATGTGAGAACAGACCTCACTCCAATCTCCTTTCAGGTAGTTGTAGAGAGCAAGAAGGTCTTCCGGGCTAAAAACGGCATCATTTTAAAACACATAAATCCATAGTTGAAACTGTTAGTAACTTTTTTCCAGACAAGCTTCTCATATTGAATGACTCTTCCAGCTGAAAGCTGCACTGAGTTTAGCATGATGTTGTCAGCGATATAGCAGCATGTTTATAGTGTATGTTTATTAATATATGGTAAGTAATCTTTTCTGTTTGGCAGGTGTCCCAGTGAATAGCAGAGTGTCCTCTAAAATCCAGCAGCTTCTAAATACCTTGAAAAGACCAAAGCGCCCACCTCTGAAAGAGTTTTTTGTTGATGATTTTGAAGAACTGCTAGAAGGTTAATTTTCTTTCAAATACATTTTTCACTCTTTGTGTAAGTTGTTCATGAGAGAATATGATATACTTCTTAGCAAGTGTTATTTTCTTTTTCTCTTCCCAATAAAAAATAAATCATGGTGGAATGGTTAGACTGGAGAAGGATAGGTCATATGCTATCAGAAGTATCTTCAACTCAGCCCTCCTACTGAATGTACTTGTTCTTTTCCTTTCCTCCCTTGCACTGGAAACTCAGCCCAATTTAGACAGTGTGATGAGCTAGTAAATACTAAAGACAGTGGTTTACAGATACTTGGAGAAATTCTATTCACATCTTTGTCAAGAAAGTAATTCATGCATCTAGAAATTGTCATGTTTGGTGATGGTCCCACTGTCACTTTTTGCCTCAGAGATTCTAAACTTTGTCCTGTGGTAATGAGCAAATTTATAGAGGGTACTCTTTGGAGTAAGTTAGGGCATAGCCGAAGTTTAACTGATGATGCAGCGGACCTCTGGAAGCCTCTGACCAACCTCTTCTTCAAAGCAAGTCTGACGACATAAAGCTGCTCAGGGCCATGTCCAGTCTAGTTCTGAGCATTTCCAAACATGGAGATTGCACAGTCTCTCTGGCCATTTGCATTCAGCTGCTTGCCTACAAGCACCCCCACATCCTGCTCAGAAAAGCTGCTTTGTTGCTGGTCAGTGCCCAAATATAGTTAGATGGAAAAAGTTACTTGCTACTAACTGGAATTTTTTATAATACTGTTTGCATATTAACATCCCTTTCTTGAAATCCAGAAACTTTCATTATTTTAGAGGTTCAGAGGAATTAAGTGCATGGAGTGCACTGCGTAATATGTCTTACCTGTGAACTACATGAAAGGATAGTGCTTGTACATGCTCTACAGATACTGCTCAGCTAAAACCCACTATTTTCTTTGTGTATATGTGTCTAGGCAGAAAGATAAGCATCTCTCACAAATGTAGAAGTTGCTCAGCAATATGTAGCTGCCTTTAAAACCTAATTTTGGAGAATTATTTTTGTTCTGTTCTCTTAGTCCTAAAGCTTAAATAAAAATTTTGTTCTTGATGAGACATTTTTATGCAGCTGCTACTAGAATCCCTGTACTATGTGTTTGATACTTTAAGATATTGAAGTGATGGTGGTTCTAGTCTTTCACTGCAGATTTTTTAGGCAAACTTTCACTGTATGTCATTGTGGAGAGCAGAGAGCATCACTTTGAACTGTTGATTTTAGTTATTGCATAGATTGAGTGTTAGCTAAAACCAGCTATGACTTTGATTTACTAAGATCAGGATACTTCACCTTCTTGAGCAGCTTGGAGCAGCATTTTAACAGTAGGCTGCTCAGAGAGCAAATGGCATACAAACCTGGCAGTGTTCCAAAGCTCAGAGAGATGATCCAGAAATGAAACAAAATATTCTTTGAGCAGCACAGTATTAGTTTTAGATAATCCATACCAGGAGCATTTCATTTGGCCTTTTTTTTTTTTTTTTTATATTGTTACAGAAGCATAGTGTCATTCTTCATCACCTGCTGAGAACTTGTTGCAGCAAAAAAATGTCAAGTATAAGCCATTCTTTCTGATAACACTTCTTGACTTGATGTAGGTTTTCATTTAAACAGATGTGCAGAACAAATAGGAGAAAATAGCATTTTTCCAAAGTAGAGAAAGAATGAATTAAGAATTCAAATTCTGTTCCTGTGGCCAGGTCCTTTGAATAATATGGAATCAGAACTCTAAAGTGATGGTAATTATTTTTTGTGAAGCTAACAGATGACTATCTTAGCAGCATCATAAAGCAAAGAAGTAATAGTAATAGCTGGGAGGAAGAGGAAGGTGAGAACGATTTGTAGAATGGTCTATTAAGTGTAACTTGCAAATTTTCTAACGATTGACATTTGCCATTTTACCGTACTCTGGTTTTAGTGCAACAGCCTGACCCAAATCAACCAAAGCCTGAAGGAAATCAAGTGAATGTTCTTAAAGGTGAACCCTTAAGCGTGGTAACCAACTGGCCACCTTCTCTACTGGCTGCCCTACAGCGCTGGGGAACTACGCAGCCAAAAGCCCCTTGTCTAACAGCACTGGATACGACTGGGAAAGCTATTTACACACTTACCTATGGTAGGTATTAGTGATAATGGTAAGGAAGAATTAGGTGTTCATTGTGGAATGAACAACGTGTTTTACTTCAGAGGTACTGAATGTGCTCAGGACAAATACTTTGAGATTGCTATTTGAATGCAGATTATAAATTCATTGCATATGAAAATCATCTTGAAGTTAATGAAAGGAAATTGTATATGTTATTCACAGAATCACAGAATTATTGAGGCTGGAATAGACCTCCAAGATCATCAAATCCAGCCTATGACCCAACACCACAACATCAGCTAGACCACGTCACGGAGTGCCACATTCAGTCTTTCCTTAAACACCTCCAGGAATGGTGACTCCACCACCTCCCTGGGCAGTCCATTCCAGTGCCTAATCGCCCTTTCCATGGGGAAGTGCTTCTTAATATCCAACCTAAACCTCCCCGGCACAGCTTCAGGCCATGCCCTCTCATCTTGTCACTAGTTCCCTGGGAGAAGAGCCTGACCCCCCACCTGACTACAACTTCCTTTCAGGTAGTTGTAGAGAGTGATAAGGTCTCCCCTGAGTCTTCTCTTCTCCAGGCTGAACAACCCTAGCTCCCCCAGCCTCTCCTCATAAGACTTTCCCTCCAGCCCCTTCACCAGTCTCGTTGCTTTCCTCTGGACCCGCTCCAGCACCTCAATATCTTTCTTGAAGTGAGGGGCCCAGAACTGCACACAGTACTTGAGGTGAGGCCTCACCAGTGCTGAATACAGGGGGAGAATTACATCCCTAGTCCTGCTGGCCACACTATTCCTGATATAAGCCAAGATGCCATTGGCCTTCTGTGTCACCTGGGCACACTACTGGCTCATGTTCAGACAGCTGTCCACCGGCACCCCCAGGTCCCTCTCTGCCAGGCTGCTCTCCAGCCACTCATCCCCCAGTCTGTAGTGCTGCATGGGGGGTTATTGTAGCCAAAGTGTAGGACCCTGCACTTGGCCTTGTTGAACCCCATACCATTGGCCTCAGCCCATCAACCCAGCCTGTCCAGGTCCCTCTGCAGCATCTCCCTACCCTCCAGCAGATCGACACTCCCCCAGCTTGGTGTCACCCATGAATTTACTAATGGTAGACTCAATCCCCTCATCCAAGTCATCAATAAAGATGTTGAATAGAACTGGGCCAAGTACTGATCCCTGGGGGACACCACAAGTCACTGGACACCAACTGGATGTGGCACCATTCACAACCACTCTTAGTGCCTGGTCATCCAGCCAGTTTTTAACCCAGTGAAGGGTGCATCTGTCCAAGCCATGAGCTATCAGCTTTTCCAGGAGGATGCGGTAGGAGAATGAAGCTTCAGATTTATAAATGTTACACATTCACGTGAAGAACACACAAGATTGCAGAATTAAATTGGCATGTATTTCAGTAGTAGCAATGTTAATGTCTAAGTAATCTCTCACCAAAAAGTAAACCTCTAAGATGTTGAAAGCAAAGACCTCTAAAGGGGCCTAGGTTAGTAAGCAGGAATTTTCTGGACTGTATTTCTACACATGACTATCTAAAATACAACTAGCCTGCACACTAAAAAAGCCAATATGATTTCTGTAAATTGACAACTTGGATCATATGTGGTATCACATTTTGAGAAATGTGGAAAGACCTAATAATTTTAAACAATGATTGTGTCATGTCACCATGAGCAATAACTGGCACTGCATCCAGCTTTGGAGCCCCCAGTACAAGAGGAACATAGATCTGTCGGAGTGGGCCATGAAGATGATCAGTGGACTGGAACATCTCTCCTATGAGAACACACTGAGAGAGTTGAGGTTGTTCAGCCTGGAGAAGAGAAGACTCCGGGGAGAACTCATTGCAGCCTTCCAATATCTGAGGGCCTACAAGAAAGCTGTGGAGGGACTTTTTACAGGGTTTATAGTGATAGGATGAGGGGTAATGGCTTTAAACAGGAGACGGGGAGAGTTAGATTAGAAATTAGGAAGATGTTCTTTACTATGAGGGTGGTGGGTCACTGGAACAGGTTGCCCAGGGGGGCTGTGGATGCTCCATCCAAGGAAGTGTTCAAAGCCAGGTTGGATTGGGCCTTGAGCAACATGGTCTAGTGGGAAGAGCCCCTGCCTATGGCAGTGGGATTTGAACTAGATGATCTTTAAGGTCCCTTCCAACCCAAAACATTATAAGATTCTATGAAAAAAATGTAAGTATTTCATGCACATAATAACTGAAAAGTGGACATAAATATTCTCAATCATCTATAGACACACCAATGTGATTTGATGATATTGATATTTTTTCTTCTGTACCGATGCATTATAAGCTAAGTTAGTAACTATTCTCAGAGTGTGCAACAGCTCTTTAGGAGCCATTAGAGCACATTGAGCTAACAATCCATTGGCTTAATGAGAGATTCTTCTAGTTTCTTTGAACATAGTAAATTTCCTTTTCTTTTGGGCAATAGAGTGGACATTAATTATGTCTCAAATACTATAAATCCTATTGAATACCTGCAATATAAAAATGTTCTTTTTATGTCATTTTGATTATTTTGGAAGATTTCTATAAAATAAAAAGTATTATATTTCCCTATTTTATTTTTTTTAGAGAAGAACCTACTTCTTTGTTCCGGTATACTTCAGTATTAAATATTCTAGTTGTAATTTATATCACATTTTAATTCATTGTCATCATTATTAATGAATTAGCAATCTCATGTCCTGGATTCAAGGCCAAACAGACTCTTGTCAATAGAGATGTAAGAAAAATAGTATTGCCTTCAATTATTGACTTTCAAAAACTTTGTCCACTAGCAAAAATATTTGAAAGACTTGCTGAGTAAGGTGTTGAGCCATATTGCTGGAACATCCATGCACTTTCTAAGCTAATCAACACCAGATCATCCCTGAGATCAGTCCTGAAAAAAAAAAAAAAGGCCTAAAACCCACCAAAAAACAACCAGCCAAAATAAATGCACAAATAACCTCAACATTAGCACACAAAAGTGTTGAAGAAAAAAAATTTAAAATACAAGGAGCAAAGGTGGGATGAAATAACAGATGGACAGTGAAATACTTACGACTACCCCTAGATTACATAGAAGATTTTTTGCAAAATCAAGTAACATGAATTTCAAATCCAATGTGCTGTCCAAGCAATTAGCTCTCTGTGGTTAAACAATTGAAATCTACCAATCTATGACACTATGAAAAATAACATTAAGTGATATCATCACACTTTTTATGTTTGTTTTTTTTTTCCATTGCTTTGTAGTGCAAGAATGATAAAAGAAACAATTATACTCAACTAAGGCATTTTAGAGCCATTGTTTCTGAATCTGAGTATTAAAATTGGCTATCCAAAGCAGCAGTAGTGCAATGAAGATCATATGGAACAGCTCTGGTTCTGACTCTTATAACTTGTTGCTTTAGTTCCTTCTACTTCAGTACAGTCAGTGTCAGTTATGCTTAAAATCTTTATGGGTAATGAGTAAGCACATGTTATATACATATAAAACCAAGAACTTATTGTTAGTATAATTGAAATCTTAACAGTCTAATCATTACTATTCCAGATTCAATTGTAATAGAAAAAGAAATAATAAAAATAATGCAATTAAAATTGCTATAGGTGCACTTTGTTTCTATCCTTTTTTCTGGTGTTATGTTCACTCTTGTCTTGCTCCTTGGGATCTTAGTGTCAGTGTTTTATTTCTTGGAGAATGTGTGGGGGTGTTGTTATGGTGAGTTGTCACTATCTGGAGTCCTTCACTGGGATAAATATGTTGATGGTTTCTTCTTCACTCTCAGGTTCACTTAGGGCCATTTTTATGTTTGCTAACTTACTTTTACAAATTTGCAGTTTTTTTCTTGTCTGCAACTCCACATTACATCCAGATTTACTACATGTGGTATTCTTTACATATAGGTAGATATTACTTCTCTTTTTCATCCCTAAAACCAATTTTGCCCAGATCTATCTTTCTGTAACTGGTCCTGAGTGAGTTGTTTATAACCATCGGGTCTGAAATGCCATCCTGTGACCCATCCCTTATCATCTCATGCCCATCTCTACACCATATCCTGTGCCCCCCTTCTCAAGCCCTCTGCCATTGTACCAAGCCTGTATTTCTCCACCTTACATCATTATCTGAATACCATAAATATTTCATTCTGCAAAGAACAACTGCTTGTTTGTGCTATGTATATAAAACAATGTTTTCATCATAAACAGACAACAACAAAAAAAATTAGCTGTGGACACGTAGTCAGTTAGAGAAATTGTTGTAACAGCTAAAGCAAGTGAAGTAAAGCTGCAGAAAGGACAAGACAAGTTCATGTGGAACAAGTGTGATAAACCTCAGTCCTGAGGCCGTGCAAACACAGTACAAAGCCTATGGCCTTTCACTAGCAATGGCAATGCATTATTACAGGTCTGTGTGCTTTCAGATTTACTGAACATATACTCTGGTATAAGGCAAAAGATGGTTGTTCAAGGTTCCCAGGCCCGTGCATCCGCAGCCTCACCTCCACCCCTGGAAAGGTGACGGAACAGCTTGTTCTCAGTGCCATCTCAAACAATGTAGAGAAAAAGAGGGTTGTCAGGAGTAACCAACATGGGTTCGCCAAGTGGAAGTCATGCATGACCAGTCTGATAGCCTTTCATGATGACATAACTAAAGGGATAGATGAGGGAAGGGCAATTGATGTGGTTTACCTTGACTTCAGCAAGGCTTTTGACACTGTCTGCCATGGCATCCTCACAGCTAAACTTAAGAAGTGGATAATTGGGCAGTGAGGTGAATTGGGAATTGGCTGAAGGACAGAGCCCAGAGAATAGTGGTCAGTGCGGCAGAGTCTAGTTGGAGTCCTGTAACTAGTGTTGTTCCCCAGGGGTCAGTGCTGATCCAGCCCTATTCAATATACTCATTAACAACCTGGACAAAGGGACAAAGTGTACTCTCAGCAAGTTTGCTGATGATACAAAACTAGGAAGCATGGCTGACACACCATTAGGTTGTGCTGCCATCCAGTGTGACCTGGACAGGCTGGAAAGTTGGGCAGGGAGAAACCTAATGAAATTCAGTAAGAGGAAGAGTAGAGTACTTCATCTGGGGAAGAACAACGCCATGTATCAGTACAGGTTGTGGGCTGACCTGTTGGAGGGCAGGTCTGGGGAAAAGGACCTGGAAGTGCTGGTGGACAACAGGATGATCATGAGCCAACAATATGCCCTTGTGGCCAAGAAGGCCAATGGTGTCCTGGGGTGTATCAAGAAGATTGTGGCCAGCAGGTCAAGGAAGGTTATCCTCCTCCTCAACTCTGGCCTGGAGTATTGTGTCCAGTTCTGGGCCCCCCAGTTCAAGACACAGGACTACAGGAAAGAGTCCAGCACAGGGTCACTAGGATGATTAAGGGACTGGAGCACCTACCATATGCAGAAAGGGGGAGGGAGCTGGATCTGTTTAGCTTGAAGAAGAGGAGGCTGAGGGGAAACTGATCAGTTCTTATAAATATCAAAAGGGTGGGTGTCAGGAGGATGGGACCAGACTCTTCTCAGTGGTATCCAGTGACAGGACAAGGGGCAGTGGCCACAAACTGATAAACAGGAGGTTCAACCTAAACGTAAGGAAACACTTATTTACTGTGAGGTTGCCCAGAGAGGTTGTGAAATCTCCATCTCTGGAGACATTTAAAATCCATCTGGACATGTTCCCGTGTGATCTACTCCAGGATCCTGCTCTAGCAAGGGGGTCGGACTAGATGATCTTCAAAGGTACCTTCCAACCCCTACCACTCTGTAATTCTGTGAGTCTGTAATATCAAGACACAAAGGTCCAAGTTAAAGATGGAATGAAAAGACTGAACTCTGAATTTCCTGTCTTTTGTAAGCTTAAGTCAGATTTTATCTCTGCTTATTAATATCAGGGCTTATTAAATAACAGCTAATGGTGGAAATAGTAACAAAGCTACTGTGCAGTGCATATTCATTTTTTCATTTTGCAAAATAAGCCTTTATTCTAGAGTTTTAAGATGGTTTATATTTTAAAGGACTGTCTATACTACATCACTACTACATTCCACAATTATAATAAACCTTTCCTGGTAAGTAACTAGGTAAAAATATTCTTTCTACCACTCCCCAGTACACACATATGATTAAGTTTCTGGACAACACTATGAACTCTTCTGCTTCCTTATATCAACACCATATTTCAGGTGGGGGGTAATCTTATTTTATAATGGGAGATGACTAATTGTAATGACCCTTTGTAGATTTTTTTTAAACAAAGGGTCCTTTATCTTGCTACCCCTACAGTTCAACAGGACTGAATTTACTGGTCTTAAAAGCATACTACAAAGCCTATCTGTTTATCCAGCCTTTCTCCAAGGAGGTTGTATAAAAGAAGACCCATGAGACCTTGCCAATGGTAAATGACGGTGCTTTCCTCAATATCTGCTGTCGGTCTTTCTCTTATCACCTCTTCCTAGACGGACAAATGTAGGAATACTATGATATCTGAGGTAGCTCATGTTGTTTTTTAAAGAAATTGGCAAGGTTTTGTGAAAAAATCAACTTAGATGACTTTTGCTTAAAAAAAAAACCCCAAACCAACTTTTGTATTGTTACATTTCTGATCTTTATCACTGAATCAACATTTACTTTAGTATTTCTGCTCAAAATTACTCATCAAACAGCAATCCATTTAAACAGAAAGAGTACTTTTCTTCTTACAAATGTCGTTTGACTGCTTTCAGCATTGTTAAATATTCATTTTACCCAAGAACCTTTCTAAATATTATTTTCTTGCCTAATAGTTGTGTAAAAGTAGAAAACTCAATTTCAGTTCCAGATTCAAACTAATGTGTGTGTGCTATATTAACAAGCTATTCGAGGAGGAATATGTTTCTCTCTTAGTGGTGTGCAAAACAGAACAGTTTTAAAAGGTGGAGATAAGAATGTAAAGCTGTGGATCAGCATCCTTATATCCCATCAGAATACAAGCACATGGATAAATTTTTATTTCATTTCTTACAGGCTGTTATTTATTACATTAAACATGAAAACTTACTGCATGAGTCTCAAATTCCCACAGATAGAAGATAACATTTCAAAACAGTTCCCGCGGAGATCCTTTGAATGCTGTTGAATTGTGATAAAATTGTTTTAGAGGGGTACTTAAAATCTTGGTTGCTTTAACTTGCACATCCAAATATTTAAACGGGTTTATGCATGATTAATACTGTAGTTAATGGGAAATATTCTGCAAAAAGCTGGATTTTCTCTTTCCTTCATGTACGGAGAGTGGAAAGTTCCATAATTCTGTGTTTGTGGATCCATGTTTTCTTGAGAATGAGTCTCAACCCAATTCTAACACACAAATATTTGTTTTTCCTGAAACTTGAAAAAATAAAGATAATGTTCCCTTGCCCACCCTCCCTAAATGAAAATTACTAACCTCTGTCGCTAAAAGAAATATTTAGCAACTTATTTCAGTCAACTTGTTTTAGAAGGTTTCAAAGGAGAAATATCATTTTAAGTGGAAAAAAGCACACAGACTTCCTGAAAAAAGATTTCTATTTGCCAGCTGTACAGGCTACTACAACAAGTGTCTAAACTTGAGAAAATAAAATATTGTACAGCGTTTCAGAGCTTTTACACTGTGATTGTAAAATATCTGGGAGGTTTGCCAGACTCAGTCAAAAGAAGAACACAGCATTTTCTCATCACTAATAACAATGACCTGAAGTCACGTTGAAGATTGTAAGGTCAATTTCCCTCCTAAATTGAAAAAAGAAAATAGGAGAACAGATGTGGGTAGTTGCTTCTGTATTTATAAATTGCATGACAGCTGGCTTAGGCTATATGATCTCCAGTTTCTATGCATTTAAGGTGTTTTTATTGAATCATTCACACTAATCGGAAGTGTTAAGGTGCATTTTTAAGGTATTATAGAACATAGGTGAAGTTGCCAATTTCATAGTGTACATTTAAAATTGAACATTTTTCATCATTAAATATGTTCAGATAAATTTGCACATTTCAAGGAGAAATTTCTGGGTTTGAATGATCAGTTCTGAATTGACACAGCATATAGACATTTAATTATAAAATTCGTACATTTTAAAGAAAAGTGTAAATTACACAAAATGTTAAGTAAATCTCCCTACTACCAGATACTCGTTTCTTTGGTGGGTTTTGGTTTCTATTTTAGTTTGCAATTGTAGCAACAGTAGCTGTGTAACCACCATCCTGATAACATTTATTCCATCATTTTAGCAGTGTGCAATTCTAGGAAATTCTATGCACACAGAAATTCTCACTCTGCTTTATTTCATATATTAAACTGACCACTTTATCAGATACATCATTTCTTGTTACTGACTCACCATGTCTATGTGCTGAAACACGAATTGCATAGGCTACACACCAGTATTTTTGGCTACTATTTCTTTACATTAAAATGCCAACCATCTGCTTGTGGATGACAGCATCTAGGCAACTCTCCTTTAAATCTCAGCATTTTACTTCTAATCCCTTATTGGGTGAAGCATCTAAATCACATTCCACCTCTTTATACTGTGCAATTACTTTCATCTAACCTACATCTTTTAACATTTGACATACTAAAGTTAAACCTACTGAGACTAGATCTATGAGAAGAAAAAGGAACCTCATGAAAGCAGTTTATCTGAAACATCTTAAATATCTATCACAGAATAAGATGAATCTTTGATGTTGCCTTCTGTTTCCTTAACATAAGGAGAGACTAGGTGAATAGTTAGACTTAAAGGATTAACTTCTAACACTTACATTGGAGTACCAAGCAAGAGCTTATAAGAGTGGTCTTAATTAACTAAGACTGAGAGCTAAACCGTTTTCTAATCTTCAGCAAGCACAGTGAAGTATTTGATCCATAGTTGCTTCTCTAACCTATGTCATGTATACATCAAGTATTTCAGAAAAATATTTTGTGTAATACAGTAAAATACTTTTGATATTTACCAAACAGCAATGGACAGAGAGTTTGGTGACTGTTCAGAAGGAGTAACGAGAAAAATAAGGGAAGTATAATGAATCAGTTTTAAAATACAGTATTCTCTCCCCTCTGAGTTTTAGAAAAATTGGAGAGATAAGTTAAAGCAGCCCCCAGGCAGCTTAAACTTGTGCAATCAGCCTTTACACAGCAGATTGTCCTAAGACTCTCTGGCCTTGGCAGTTTTACAAGGGTCACATTTACATGTGGGTGACTTGCTTCCAAATGACAACTGAAATGGTTAGAATTTAGACAAGAAAAAATGTATATATTTGTTTTCACATTACTCCACACAATATAGTACTCATCTTTTATAACGCCTATTTCAATAATGAGTACTTATTTATTATGGACAGCATAAGGAAAGGACTCCTATGCTACAAATAGATCAAAATTCGCAGGTGCAGCAACATGAGCACAGAGCCCTTGAGACCACCAAGGGTGATAGCTTTGCTCCCTTACTCCACCTCAGCAGTTGGAGCCTCTACAGGAGTTGGAGAGTGAGAGGTCCTTGGGTCCCTTGGTAAGACCAATCATGGCATTTTCTCCTACTGCAGACCTGTCAGACTCCCAGCTGCGCTGTGTCAGCTCAACATTCCTATAGAGCCTCTGGGCACTACAGTAAATAGTGAGCATTAAGGGATATAACATGCTGCAAAGTCTTAACAGTGTTCATGCGTCACTAATTACCATAATGAGAAACTTGCGGCACATCAGCCAAGAAGAATTTGCATTGATTGTTTCTTCCTGTTCTTCAGTGAGAACAGGAAGAATTCCCATGACTCTGTGCTTGACCTTGACAGCTTCTTCTCCTCCTTTTGTGTGTAGATATTCCTTACAGTTGCACGTAAAATGGATGAATAAACAGGGATTTAGACCCAGAAATGCCTAGTCTTCTAATAGGCCTTCCTACTGTGTGTGTACGTATAAATTTTTGTTGTGACTATCAGAGAAAGATATGTTGACATTTCATCTGATCTTGATTGGCACAGGCACACTGAAGAGCAACTGCCATTTTCACACTCTGTCCTTAATTCACTGTGAGGCCCTGCTGCATGTTAGCTATTGATTTTAGACACTTCTGCTGCTGATTGCAAACGGTGACTCATGAAGTCCAGATTCCTACTCCACTAATACAGGGTTAATATTAGAATTACTTGAAGATTAAACATTTCTGAGGTACCACTATTAGCTAAAACAAATTCTAAACAACAAGCTGTTTTGTTGAAACTTACCTTCTTTGCTGAATCTGTGTTTACTGGAGACAAAGCAACAAAGGTGCTTTCTGGAGCAGAAGATACTGTTCTGAAAGGCCTCCCATGTCATTGATTCCTATCTCCTGCTCTAACAGGCATTTTCTGCATCCTATAATCCCATTCAAAAATATGTATTAAGCTCCACTTTAAAGCTACTTAAGTTGTTTCCCTCTGTTACTCTTATTGGAAGGCAGTTCCAGACAGGTGGAAGGTGGCTAGACAGTTGTATTGATCTCTGAATTCCCTGGAAATTCTATTTATAAAATGTTAAGCATTTCGTTAAGGATTTCCAAGTGGGTGTTTCTGACTGCTCGATATATAACTATTGTTCTGCTGATAACAATCCTCTGCATGTTTCATTTATAATGATCCATTTTATTTTCCTTGTAATAATAGCATATTGCCTTTTCATGCAGCTGTTACATGCACTTTATGAGTGTTCCACTGTTTTTTTAACACAATTGACTCGGTCCTTTGAGTTGCCAAGCACCTTATCTTTGATTCCAGTGAAAAACCCTTAAGCAATACCCTTAGGCACTGTATCTAAGGACCTTGTTTCAGGTAGGCATGCTTCTTTTAGTCATGTATTTGAAGTGTTCTGTCTTTGTGCATAGATCCAATTAATACAAAGCACTCAGTGTAGTATTTCTAAGATCATAATGTGTTTTGTTTTACCATATCTTTAACAATGATAGCACACTTTTTTAAAGCTTCACCCTTAACTATGAAGGCTACATTCTGGTTTCAGATACCTGAGTTTAAATCCGGATTTAAAAGTGAAAACTTTGAAAACTCTGGAATTTGGTTCTGTTGAAAGAAAAGATAAAATTAGCCCTGTTTTTTTACAGAGCCTGAACACAGAAGGGAAACTAAATACCATATATGGTAGCACTGTGTTCACTTTCTGTAGTCACACTTACTGTCGTGACTCATTTGACTGCTGATTGATTTTGATGTGTGGTTACAATGATGACATATAATCAACAGAGATCTCCTCTGCAGTACCCCTATGAAAGTAGGTCCCTTCTGCTCTGTTACATCTTAAGGACCAAAACTAATCCAACATTTGGTCTGGCCTCGAGTTTGAAGGAAACAATACTCTTACTCTCTCTCTCCTTTTTTTTTTTTTTTTTTTAAGAGAAAACAAAAAAATGCTACTGGGAAACAACTAAACGTACATATCAAACTTCTGTGCGGGTACATTCTGCATCTCTCTGATATATATAATACCTGAGAATTTTAACTGTTCCCTTTATATAGCTGTCTCTGACTCTGCTACCATTATGCATTATTAAGTGAAAACTTGACCCCTTTGAAATTAATGGGAAAAGCCTTCCTGCTTTTAATGTAAGTTATTATTTTTCAGTAAGGTCCTTGAGGATCCCTTGACTTGAAAAGGACACTGCAAACTTGTAGATGTTCATGTTGTTATAGCCTGCTGAAGGATGTGAACATCCTACTTTAAAATGGCCTTAAAATAATAACAGCTAGTAATATATCTCATTGGACTGCTGTGAGATCATTCATACAGTACAAATTAATATTTGTACTGCGAAGCACCTTTGGATCTTTGGATGAAAGATGATGTGTTTAAATGCAATGTATTAAAATCCATCTCTGCATAGAATATCTTTTAAGAAAAAAAAAGGTGAGGAATTCAGTTTAATTAGTCAACTAATAAAAAAATTAAAAATGCTTAACTGTGTACAATTTACGTTTCTCAGTGGAAACCAATATTATGCTTAGATTATGTTCAGAATAATATTATTAACAGAATGACTGATTCAAATTAATCATGACTGAAAATCTGATTACCACAAGGGATCATGCTGCTATCATAGACTTCACATACCTTTCCTTTTATCTTCTTATTACAGCACCAAATTTCTCTCTGTGCAGAGGGTATACAGGATTTTCAGTTTTCAGTGTTTTAAAACTGCTCCTTTGATATTATAATGCACATCTTGTGAATGATGGGCCTCAGATTAATTTTATTCTTACAAAGAAGAAACAACAAACAAGAACAACTGTTTTTAATAATATTATTTACAAGGTGTTAATGTGTAATTTGTTACTTGTCAAAACAGTGGGAATTATGTTCTCATTCCATGTTAAATATAATTAGCTAATACTTTCCAAAGGATATGCAGAAAGAAGAGGTATCTCATATTTTTAACTTTGTTGCAAATGTCATTATTTGTCTTCATTTTTTCTCTCTCTCAAAATGCAACAGTTTGTTACATCTCAAAAGAAGCTGAGCTTCCTCAGCTTCAAGAGTATTCATGTTCTGTGTATGTACATATCCATAAAGATCTTTTAAAGGAAAAAATTATGAATTACTTTGTGTACAATGAATTTTACATAAATTTTCTTCTGAGAATTTTAAAAAAGCACTTTCTAGCCTTTATATCTTTTAAAACACCTTTTCTTCCCAAACAAATTATGCATAATACACTATAAACACATTTCTTTTTATTAACTAAATTAGTTTACAGCTTATTTATTTGAGACATTGAAATGCATTATGGTTATGGTCTTGCTCAATGAAAAGGAGCTCTAAAGGCCTAGAGTAAAAACATGCTCTACCCCAAAGAGTTTACAATAAAATTACAAATTGAGAAAGATACATGAAATAAAAAGTAGAAGAAGGATAAGAGAACAGTCGGATGGAATGCACCATTTTCTAGTACAGAAAAGCTGTGGATACAATTTGTAGGAAATCAGGCTACTTCTACTCTTCTAACTGCATCTACCCCGGGGAGGGATGCTTGGCAGCCAGCCTCAGAAGCAGTCTCCTCTAGGGTAGATTAGCTTTATTTGCATGAGCAGTTCTTGGCTTTAGACCCTTTCTGGGCCTTGTATAGTTTATGCAGGGGTCCATTTGCAAATATATATATGTGTGTGTATATATAAAATACATAGTTATATATATTTTTGTACATTTGTGTGTGTGTGTGTGTATATGTATTTATTGATGGGAAGACTGAGGAAAGGACTTTGAATAAAGGTGTCTGAATCATGAGACAATTGTGTTGCAGCTCACCTGAAAGGTTTTTTTATAGCATGAAAATGTGGCCATATGTCACATATCTTGAGGGGGTGACTAAGCACACGGGGGAGTGTAGGAAGGTCCCCAGTCTGCTAGATAATAATGAAGGACTGCTCAGGGCAGAGGGACGAAACACCCTCTCCTCCATAATGTCCATTGAAAGCATTAGTTGGAGTGTGCAACCAACTGAATCATGCTTGGATTTACTTTAGGTGGGAAAGGCTTGGGTCAGAAGAGAGCTTAGGAACAAACTAACATTTATGAACCATGGGCAGTCAGTACACTAAGATCAAAACTGAGCTGGAGATGGAAATTACTTGATACCTAAATAACACTGATGAGTTCCAAGAAACCTACTGAAATCAGACATTCTTATAAGGATCTACAAATACTATGATACTTTATACACCCTAAAGATAAAAACTCACATTTATCTTTTTTAATATGTGCAGAATTCACCCCACCTAGATTCAAATGTCTAATAATCTTCGAAGCTTCTGTATTTTTATAATTTTAAAACCTGATTTAACAATCTAGGTAGACTATAGAGTCTCTCTGGTGAATCTTTCACTCTGGAGAGAGTGAGAAATTGTCTCTGGAGAAGCTTGCTTTACTGTACTAACTATAGAGAAACTTAGGGCAGTTCCAGTCTTGATTATCAAGCCTTTTGCTTTAGGCATCTGTATAGAAGATTGGGTACCAAAGTGAGGCGATTATGGCCTACAACTCTGACTTTTGCTTCTCTTTACAGCTCAGGGATTGTAACATCATGCTAATTGCAATTCATAACAATGACAGTTGTTTCAGGAAAAAAAACAAAACCAAAACCAGAACCAAACCAAACAATAAACAAAAACAAACAAACAAACTAAACACCAAAAAACCCCAATCCCCGCCAAAGTCAGGAGGTGAGGCAGCAGCTGCAGAAGAAAATGGAGGAGAGGGTTCATTTCACTTTTATCTGGGCAATACAGATCCTACTTATTAGGTATATACCTTTCTGATTATGGAGCATATGTGGATGGAAACCAAGAAAGGAAACTCAGTGCATCGGCTGCTGAGATATGGCCAATATGTAGCCAAGATTACAAGAATCAAGGGGAAACCTGATATTGCAGTTTGAAGGTCAGAGCATAGACCTGAGAGACAGTAATTATAAAACCTGATCTTGGGGCTTTTATGAATTTTACATTAGATCTCAATGGATTGAATGCTGAAGCAATCCAGGGAAAAGAAGCTAAAAGCCAAGCTTGTCCTCACAGTGCCTAGGATTATAGAAATAAGAAGGCATGCCCAGGTTTCTTCTCCTTTACTTTTCTTCTGGTTCCATGATGCTTCTATTCTTGAGTATAAAATACAAAAGAGGCTTTATGGCAAGGGACCCCTCCCTTTCATAATGTATCTCCTCCTGTTCTAAG
>JAVSBS010019471.1:45488-67693 GCA_033124195.1 Coracias cyanogaster
ACCCTTAATATACAAATATACATTTCATAATTTTTTTTTTAATTAAAACTATTTTTTTCCTCTATTGGCCGTCGATCTGGGCTTTGAATCGTTAATTATTCCTGCAAGTAGGTTGGGAGGAGTGGAGGTGATGCTATTTTAGCTCCTTTTGCATTCAGATACAAAATCATAAAAGGCTACAATTAAAAAATAGAGACATTTTACAAGCTCAGAAGCTAGAACAGAGGTAAATAGAACAAAATTCTGCAATATGTATTCTTTAATACACTTCCTGAAAAGATGTATTCATTTTTCCTTATAATGTAGAGTAAAACATTTTGGACCAGAGTATGGTTTTGTATCCAAGTGTCTAGGATGTTTGCTTGTGAGTTGAGAAGTCCCAGACATGGTGTCTGTATCTCATACTCAGCACTAATTGGAGAATAACTGGAGAATACCAGTATATGTGCCAATTTACCCAGGCTGCTACTAGCATATGCTGCTATTTTCTCTCCAGTGAGACTCTAAAAGGCGTTTGCGTTGAAAACTTCTTGCTTCTGGATCAAAACCACAAACATAAGCAAGTTCAGCCCTGACCTCATTGTAAATATGCTCAGTGCTGGGCAGCAAAAGTATATACATCTTCAGCTACTCAAAGAACTTGAGAATCAGCTTTGTGAGGGATTTAGAGAATTACGAATATGGACTAAGGTACCTACGTATCACTGAATACATTTAAATCCCCTCTCCCTTTTTGCTATCTAGCAGCTTTTTTCTGCTCTGCCTAAGCAGACCATTGTTTCCAACCGGTAATCTGTGAAAGATAGATCTGGGCCAGAATACAATGAGGAAGACTAATAGAAAAATGAACAGCAAAATCAGACTGTCAGCCTGATTTAATTAGTTTCTTCCTATTGTAATTTAGTCTGATGTGCAAAAAGTAACCGTAAAAGCATTACTTCTTTATATACCTAAATACTAACATAAAAATATCATTAAAAAAATCTTTTAGTGGCTTTCTGTTATGCTTCATAATTGAAGTAATGGTTACTCTACAATGCATCTACTGTGCTAGTACACATTAAGCAAACATTAACAAAACCAGAGAAATTTCAGTGGAATGGAACAGTGTTACATGCTGATTATTTTATTTTTCTACACTGAATATATTTCAAATTCTCACTGACCCTGAAAGATGTCACAAGAATTTTCCATCCTGGTGAAAATCTCATACCACTTTATCCCCCAGCACCATACCTCAGCAGCCTTGCCCTCAATTTTGGTGACCCATTGTTGCAGGAGAAAAACTCCAAACACCTTTTCAAAAAAAATCCCACTGCTGACCTTAACTACATCTTTTCAGTACACCAGTTTCTGCTGATGCATTTAACTTAACGCAGGTCATGGATGCAGTTTAGGGAGGTTGCTGTAGTTTCTCCCTTCCACATTCCCTTTCTCGCTAACAAATACTGCTGTACTACTCTTAGATGTTCTTCTTACAGAAATATTTCAGAAACTTAGCATTAACAGCTCCTTATTCTTTACTTTTCTCATATCCCTTGAGGAAAAGTGTGCAGAAAAGAGCATTTAGTAAAGAAGTTGTTTTGAATATCTTTCCAGTGTGTTTTACACTAAGAAGTATCAGGTTGGTGAAATAATAGCCGCTCGTTTATCTCTGAAGACAGAGAGCAAAGGGAAAAGATTTTAAGAAAAAAAAAAAACAACACAACTTTCAGCCTTTTAAATTGCATATAAAGAGACCATTGAAATTATAAGATTGGAGATGTGATTCTCTGCCCTCTAACTTGGAGTCAATGGAGGTCTGAAACTAGAGTTAAGGCCCCCATGTAGGCACATGGGCAATTGCATAACAAGATGTTTAGAGGACACTGAAGAATAGACATTCAGAAAAAAAAAAAAAAAAAAAAAGAAGAGGCTGATTTAGCTCTCACCTCCATGACAATATCTAAAGAAAATATTTTAAGTGAGGAACAAAACTCAGGTTTAATTAGCACACATGAAAATTTCTCCAGAAAATTTCATGTTACCAATACCCAAATATTATTTTTGACAAAAGTGTTAAGCCTCTTTGTGGTTGGTTGACCTTGGCTAGCTGCCAGGTGCCCACCCAGCTGCTCTCCCACTTCCCCTTCTCAGCAGGAGAGGGGAGAAAATAAGATGAAAAAGCTCATGGGTCAAAATGAAGACAGAGTTTATTCACAGAATCAGCATCACAGACAAAACAGACAACTTTGGGAAGATTCATTTATTGCCAATTAAAGAGTAGGATAGTCAGAAACAAAAGCAAAACTAAAATTCCTTCCCTTCATCCCCCTTTTTTCCCAGGTTCAACTTCATTGCTTCATTCCTGATTCCCCTGCCTCCTCCAGATGGTGAGCAGCACAGGAGGATGAAGAATGGGGGTTGGGTTTAATCCATAATAGCTCCTCTCTGCTGCTCCTTCCTCCTCACACTTTTCCTCCTCTCCAGTGCAGTCTCTCCACTAGCTGCAGCTCCCTCCAGGGCACATCTACCTGCTCCAGCATGGGGTCCTCCATCAGCCACAGTGTGGATATTACACCTTGCTCTTCCCAGAGCTGCAAAGGGACAACCTGCTTCACCCCTGACTTCTCCAGACGCTGCAAGGGAATCTCTGCTCTGGTACCTGAAGCACATCCTCTCTTTCGTTCTTCACTGACCTGGGCATCTGTAGGGCTGTTTCTCTTACATTTTCTCACTCCTTTTTCATACAAACGCTGCAAAATATTTTTACTTTTTCTTAAACACACTTTCCCTAAGGTGCCACCACCCTGGTTGGGGGGGCTCTGCCATGTCCTGAGTGGATCCACTGGAGCCAGCTGGAACCTACGTGTCTGGCATGGGGCAGCCCCAGCTTCTCCTTACAGAAGCTGCCCCTGCAGCCCCCTGCTACCAACACCTTGCATGGACACGCAATATATATGTAAACCAATTTTGTTTTAATTTGGTTTAGTTATAAAACAAAGCAAATAAATCTTGAGACTAGCTTTCCCCTGCTATATGCTGTGATCATGAAATCTCATCAATTTAATTAAAATAGACATTTTCTCACAAATTCTATTGATTTGGATGAACTCCCATTTCTCCATGAAATACTCTTCTTATTAAAAAATATCAACCAGCCAATCATTAATAAAGTTTTAAGCCAACTTCAGCAGGCTAACTAAGCTTCTTTAATAATGGAAAAGGTTCAGAATACAATCTACCATGGAAATTTTAAAAATCAAATCAACCCCAAATTTTTCATGTGAATTTTAATATTTCAATACAATTGAGAAAAACACTTAGCAACTTTAGTCTATCCCTTAGCATATTCAGTGATTATATCCTACCTAAAACATGAAATTACCCATGAAATTAAAAAAAAAAACCTCCAAAACATTTTCTCCACTCCATTTTGATGACATTGCTAGAGGAAGGCAAAATAAGAAATGCCCTGGATTTGGGGTTCTGAAGGTAATAGTAATTGGGCTTTTTGTGAGACAGTATTTCTCATTGTGCCTCTGTCTTAGTAAATGGTATTGTATGAACACACCTTGAAGAGGCAGATGGAGAACTGGGTCCTGTGCCTCTGTGAAAGTGGCCTCCCTTAAAGGAAGGGGCTAAGTGGCTCTTTGCCTCTTGAAAAATAGAGATGAAATAACAATAGTTCATATTATAATTAATAATGATCACTTTCAGAATACCTAACAGCTTCAAAGCACTATGAAACCATCAAGTAATTAATGTTTACTTAGTGGAATTAATATAATTCAATATGCAATGATGTTGAAACAACAGAAGAGTATTAAAACACACAAGCCAAATCCCAGAGCCCACCTGAGAAACTGCACAGCTTTGTACTCAGGTTCTACACAATCCTTGATGTGCCATGTATGCACGGTGTCTAATGGCAGCAGAATAGATCAGTGGAATAAATCATTTGGAAAACAATACAGTCTTAAAGGAGATACAGGCATTTAGATGGTTCTCTGGAGGGTAAAAAAAAAAAAAAAAAAAAAAAAAAAAACCACATACCTTGATATTCAAGCTATTCATGCTACTAAAGACAGGAAAAAAATGACCAGATAAAGATGGGTTTTGTTTGTTGATGTTTCTTTTTTATGAACAATATAAGATTTTATTGTTAATTGATTTTTACAGCTTATTCACAGTATGATTCTGCATTTTTATCAACTTAGAAGTTCCATTTACTTAAGAGTAGTGAGTGCACAAGGAATGGAGAATAAGGTCTTTGAAGTTCAGTAACATTATTTAGATTTCAGGCATGCCTGGAGACAGCACTCTAGATTAATAAAATGCTTTGCTTCAATTAGCTCTGTGTCTCCTGCATCCTTCCTCAATTCCCTCTGCCCTTGTTTAACATACTCCCTTATCCCTTCACATTATCCAGACAGGTGCTCTCTGCTACCACAGACTGTTGGAAGTTTCACAGAGATTCAGTGTGGGGAGGGAGGGGGATGTATATTGTTTACTTGGCTCTAATGCTTGATGAATGTGTGGGTCTGTATATAAGTCTGATTAGTTCTCCCTGAGTTTTTATTTCAGAGTTTCTTTAAAAAGATCCCTTAAAAAAAAAAAATCTTAAAAGATCTCTTAAACAGATATGCACACTTCTATGTCTGGCAAGCACATTTTCACAATCTAGCACAGAAAATCTAAATCAAAGGAGTATTACTTCTAGCTGATTAATTCTGAGAGTGAGGGAAGCCAATACAAAAGGAAAAATATATATTCTTTTGTATATATGAAAGACATCTTTATTGTAGTTGAACTCAGATTTCTGCCATGATTTTCTGTTTTCCACTATAATAAGCCCCTCATTTCAGACTTCCTTGAAAGAGGCTTAGGCGCATAATGCAACAGCCACTGAAAACTGACGCATCCTGCAAAATGGGGGCAGGAAATTATAAGTTTCACATTGAGTTCAATGGGAAAGTCATAAGGCCCTGCTCCTTCTCCCTTGGGGTATTTTCCCATTTTATTGTCAGTACTATAATGGGCAATCAGTTCCTGAAATGGTGCCCTGCTGTCTAGATGAAGCATTTATAGGTTTTTTAAGCAGTCCATTTGAGCACTGCAGAATAAAAAAGTCAGCCCTTGTAAGTTCAGATTTTTAGGGCCCTGATCCTGCACTGAACTATGTGTCAGCAACCCTCCTGCCCACTTGGAATTCAATGCAGGATCAGGATCTCAATTTCTACATTTTCTGCTGCAATTCAGACTTTTATTTATCACAGCTGGAAACAACATTACAAATAAAAACACTTCTGAAAACCAAAGTGTTTGTCCCTTTTAAAACTTAACTTTACTAGATTTATGCACATATATTTACATAGTAATCCTCTGAATTGAGATACTGCTTCTAATGAATTAGAGGATTACTGCAAAAATATATAAATCACCACAGATGTTTTCCATGCAGAAACACTTTCTTTAGAAAAAAATAAAAATGTCTTCACAACTCTAAGGAAAAAAGTCTTTTTTCAGGACCTAACATCACAAACCAGATCCAAGAAAGGCCTTATGGGCCAGCTCCAATATAAAATGTAGGTGTAAAATGAAAGTAGGATAATTTAGGGATCACTTGAGGTCAGTTTGAATGGGGATTTAGAAGCCCAAACTTGACTACAGCCCAGACCATTATCTAGGTCATCTCTTTTCAGCACTGTCTAATCCTTAAAATACCTAAATTTATAAAATTCCTTCCTGTGTGTCTTAAGGTTTGCTACTGCTCAGTATGGCCGTACATGTTCAGACCTGGCTACTGAAGATATATACCTATTGCGTAGATAAATTTCATGTTTAATGAAGGATAGTAAGTCAGTGAGCTATCTACTTCTTTAGAAAAGTCTGAAAATATTGTTATGCCTTTTTTCACATCTGCTAGCAATCAGAACTCTTCTTCACAGAAACTGGAGATCCATTACCAGCACTGAGCTAGCACTGGACATAACCTTAATGACAGGCATAGGAAAGGGTACGTTCCACTTGTCTGCTTCGGTGGGACCTCTGTGAAAGAGTCATAGTATTAAAAGCAATACCAAGTTTATGAGTGACTCTTAATTGTTACGGAATTTAGTAGGAAAGATAAATTTGCTATTTTTTCAGGTCTGTACTCCCAGGACTACTGTCCTTGTAACCAAATGTCATAGGAATTACATACCTGTTCTGAGATAGACCAAGAATATAATGTCTGCCCTACTCAAAGTCCAGTTGGAGAACCCTTTCTATGCTCACCTGACTTTCCTGGATACATTCTCTTAAATGCAAGAGTAAAGGCAAACATGTATCAGCAGCTCTCTTCATCAGCTTGCTGCTTGTGTCCCAGGCGGTCACAGAGCTTGATGATTAAGGCCACAACTGTATGGGGAGAACAGTAGGCACCAATTGCTTGAAGATTGGAAAATCTGCTTACTGGATGAATAGTTTAACTACTAACCTATAGTTCAAAAGAGAGGAAGTGCAATTTATCACCACTTTTCAAACTCATTCCCTTTGGTGTCTATTCCCCCAAGGTGTGTAGGCTTTCAAAATCAGCAGCTCACTCTTTTCATCAGAGCAAGAATTTATTCATGGGAACTAGCTACTTACTCTCAGTTGAGTGACATAGATCTGAGTTCACCATACCATTTTCATTCTTGGGCTCAATTAACCTTGTCTCATGTAAAATGAAAAAGGATGATAGCATGAGCAAGACTGACTTTTCTGTGAATAATTTTTTTTTAGATACATTGAAAGACTGAGTACATGGCTCCATAGGCAAATGCAAAGATTCATATGCCGATGTATCCCAAATTTCAGCTGGCCAGCTAGAAGCCGACTCCAGTTCAAAGGCTGGGTGGTAGTGTTAACATAGCACTAAGCCCAAGTTAACCAAGAATCAGAAGACTCCTGAGAAAGTGAGACCATTGGCAACTTTGCCATTTTGAAAGGCTTGGGACTGTTTTAGTCACTCCCTCAGCCTCAATGAATAGTTCTATTCAGTAGCAGGTGATTATCCTTAAGAGCAGAACCTATATGCACTCTGACAGAGAGCTAGTAGAGACACCCTACTGTGAGTGGCTTTTTGGCAAGCCTCATCACAGACTTTGGCAGACTTTCTTCCTCTAAAGTGCTACTGTGCTTTTGTATGGTTACATTCTTCATGCAAAGAAATATCAATGTCAATCCTAAGAACATGAAGAACTGATAATAATTATTGTTTTCACTGCTGGATAGCAGAGAGTAGTGACAACATTGAGAAATAATGCTTTCTGAGCATTTTTTTAGAAATATGTACAAATTTTCTTCAGCCTAAGTAATAAAATCCAGTTATCTGACCACATATTTGAATTGTGTTTTCATTATACACATGTACATCTTGCAATGGATTACAATTTTTAATTAAAGCACCATGTGGCTATCAGAATAGAGTAATAGGTAACTTCCAATAACAATTTTATATTAATGTTTGTGAAATAATGTATTATGCAATTTTATAACAAAATAAAACAAATCAAAATGTGGAATGCCTTAAAGATTACAGCATTTGAGCCCAAATACAATGTTTCTTTTATTCAATTTTTTTTTTTTACTCCATTCCATGTTTAGCAGTGTATTGTTAACAGATACATGTTCATATCATTTCAAAGTAAGCAAATGTTTAGTTGCTTGGATTGAAAAAAAAAAAAAATCTCTTTTCAGTATTTCTAATGCCCACTTAACCTGGCCTTCTCTTACGAATGACTTTGTGCAGTTTTAACTCTGGGAAGAAGGGCAAGAAATGTCCACAAAAAATTATGATAAAGATATGAAAGAAAGAAATGCAAATGGAAATGGAAAGGGACATAAAAAGGCAAATGTTTCCAGAAATTGAATAGGAACAATACATCTATTCATGATATTAGCAGTGAAAAATCCAATTTTGATAGCAACAGTCTATTGCTTGCATGAAACATAGTACTTGGTCTGAAAGAAAAAATAAATAAATAAAATCACTCAGGGCAGGTGTCTGCCTAACTTCTACTAGTATTAACACCTGTTAGGGTGGGAATAAGCAGTTCTATTTCTTGTCTGCTTGCCTACAGGCTGCAGCTCTTTTTAGCACTTTCCCTTCAGACCTTTGGGCAAACCTTGGCCCAAATCAGGGAACTATAAGACCTGTCCACAAGACGGAAAGTCCCCTATCTCTAAAAAAAAAAAAAAAAAGATAAAATGTTCTTGGCAAGATGACTCCAAAGGTTTCTCTGCGACACTGAGAATTTGTTCTAACCTGAAGGCTTTGCTCTGCCAAACAAGCACAATTTATTCTGTCTTGTGAGGAGTGCCACAGTGAGTAAACAGGGAGCAGTGAAGTTTCTGCTAGGCAAGGTGAGAGCTCCTATCTCCTGGAGTTCTGGGTTGTGATACAGGAACAGTTTAGACTGCCAACAATGTGTGTTAATGACCAGTCTTGCTTCCAAGATCTCAGCAGCAAATGACTCGTCTCATGCATCACAGTACTTCCTAACCTCTTAATACTGACTAGATGTTAGACAGACAAGAAAGCCATTGGAAAAAAATTGTTATTACAGAGCTCTGAATTATGCTGTACTCTAAATGCACCAAGGCTGACAAGGCCATGTAGGTGGAAGACGAAAATCCTGCTACACGCATGTTCATTGCTGAAATTCCCACACTACTGTTTTTTACTCCAAGTCTTTTGTTTACAAATGAAAAATGAGATCTCTAATTGGGTAATTAGTTCTCACACTAGGTATTTTTGACTCTGTCTTTTGTTTACTTGTGGCTGATATACAGGGGTTTTCTGGTCCAAGGGTCAAGAGACAAGACATGAGCAAGCAATGACACAAGATCTAACAACTGTATGTTCATTTCTGGTGGCTGTCTCATATATATATATGCGCTGGTTACTTATAGGTTTATTTTTATTACAGTTTAAAATTCTTTGGGCCAGCAGCTGGAAAGCAAAGGAGGATACTGATAATTTCTATCAGTGCTTCTCTTACCATCCCTTTGACTCCAGCACAAGGTCTATGGTTTATATTTGTCTACTGATCAAATATTTATCACCCTAGTTCTACCCTGATGAGGAATTCCATGGCTATTTTCATGGGAAATTATATTTCCTCAGAAGGAATAAAAGAAAAATTTTTTCACTATCTCAATGGCAGCGAGTATGATCTTAAAACTTCCAATCTGTTAAATCTTCTCCCTCACAATGTCTCCAAACACCTTTTCTCCCAGACAGTGGAGATTAATAATGTCACCAAATTAAACTCATTGCTGTGGTCTTCAAACTAAATTTGAATGTTTATATTTCTGTTTCAACATTGCAGAAGGCTTACATGTGCCTTTAAGTTTGAGTTATTTATTGTAAGGCATCACCTCCATATCCAGTCTCACAAAAGAAAAAAAAATAAAATCAGGAATTCTTGCTGAGTATCAGGAGTGGCTTTGGAGGAGGTACTATCTAATACTGGCAAAATACTTAAAAGGGATAAATAAAACAGACCCCAAAAAGTTTTATCTGATAGGTTTTTTCCAAGACTCCATGTCATCCGCTTATCAGGAAAAGGAATCCTACAAAATGTGTACACCTTAGAATAGAGAGATATTTTCAACAGTTAGGAAAATTTCAATACAAACTACAACTTCAAATTTAGAGTTCCTTCTATGGAGACATTATTATTTCTCTGTTTCTACTGAAGTAATTTTACCTGATACATAGGAGGGTTTTAATTGCCTTTTGAGGGAGTTGCTTCATGAGGGAGTGTTGTTCCCTGATTGACTATTACAGTTAGTTCTTCCTTCTTTTTTTCACTCCCATCTGATCTAGCTCCCAGTTTATTGCTAAGAAAATGATACTGCACCAGACATAGGTATGTTTCATTCTCCTTCTACACTACAGTCATCCATGTCAGTCTTTTTTTTTTTTTTTATATCATGGTCTTCTATTAAACCAGTGATCCCTTCAAATGCTCTGTAGTTCACAACATTTATGCTAATAGAATATTAATAGATTCCCATCTTAATGGGGTGTTCCTGGATCTTAATATTTTTTCTTCTAACACAAAACCTTTTCCCTTAGGAATGAATCCTTGTTGGTTTTATTCACAGAAATATTTTCAGACATAAGACAATGATCCAAACTGTAGTAGAAATCGTCTTGAGGAAAAAACCCTGCAAACAGGTGGCACCTCTAACATGTCACTGCCTGCTGCAATGTAAGCATTTCAGATGGAGTACTCAGAAAAGCTACAGTCTTGTCTTATGCTTAAGTGTTGGGGCAGTGCTCCTATGGCACATTTCTTCACCTATCTATCTTCCATGTTGACCATAAGGCATTAACAGGCATTCTTCAGCCGTCCCTTCAATAATTACAAAGACTGGCAAAAAATACAGGGTGAAAAGTCTCCCTACAGATAAAGTGACTTGCTGTGTACTAACTTTGACATGTAATGAGATACATCCATGTAAATCCACATCTAAGAACTTTCCATTTTTACTAAAGTTTTAATAGTTACACCCACAACTTACAACACCCTGAAAATGAATTGTCTTTGGATTTGTGTTAGCTACTTATATAAGTTAGGAGAACTAACATATTAACATCTTTCTTTTCAGAGACTTAGATAAATTTGAATTTTGAATGTATTTTATTTGACATCTTTCATATAATTACTATCTTGTTTAAATATCACTGTGCTATTGCCTGAGGTAAATGCAGTAGAAAATCACTATGTTCAGTGTTACTGTCTTACAGTTTCATCTCCTCTGTCAAACTGAGAACTTTTTTTAATTCTGCAGGGGAATTTTTATTTCATTTGCTTTTTCATGCCTGATGTGGATGAATAAGTTGCTGGCTATCTACTTACAGATACAGAATATTTCCTGTGTCAGTTAGCCAAGCTTAAAATGGGTCTGAGCACTTTTGTCATTGTCACAGATAGTTTTTTTTCCCACTGCACTATAATGAAATGTAGAAAAAATATACATTAACTTTTTTTAATTTATTGAAATGATTGATAGCAAAATCAACTGCTCGTCATTCTAAGTCAGGTTCTCAAATTTAATACAGACTAACCTTAGGAAAGAACTGAGAACATACTTAAAACTTTTACTTCTGAAGAGCTTGGAGTGAATTCAAAAGGTGAGTGCCAAGCAGGAATTCTACTTACAGTGATGGCAAGAGTATAGACCAGAATTCAAATATGGCTCTTCTCTACTCAGTGGAGTGCCTTATGGAATAGGAGGAATAGGTTTTACTTCAAGTTGCCAGCTTCTATAGCAATTGCTCTAACCACCAAGCTACTGTTTGAAAGGCAGACTTCTAAATGAGGTCCAGCCTCATCCAGGGAGCTAACTGCCTCAGAGTTAGGTTCTCAAATTGGAAGGGAAAGGTTTTTATCATTTCTAGTTGACTGATCTTGAAGTCTCCCCTGCTCAATACTCCAACATTTGTATATTCTGTTCTTAGGTGCCTAATTCAGGAAAATTCAGTTACTGGGATACAGCAAATAAGCTACACTAGCACATAAGCTTTCCTTTGGAGCTTGTCCTTAGGCTACAACTACCACCTTAGGTATCTACATGTGAAAGTTTTGTATCAGTGACATTTGCAAATCTCTGATATCATTTAGGAGGTGACTAACATTTCCACTGGTAATATCCACACTATAACTAAGCTATTGCTGGAAGTCATGTGCATTAACACCGAACTTCTGACAGCATTTAAATTGGTAGGTGTCTAGATCATTAGATTCAAAAATCCACAAAATAGACACCCAGTGTACTCCATAGCAAAGCCTGAAACACATTGTGAGTATTTCAGCTATACTTGAATATCTGCAAGAGCTTTAGCAGGACCCTGAATCAGCCAAATCTTTGAGGTGGACCAGTCTAGATCCTTTTCCTAGAGTGACCTCTCTAAAGGAGATTGAAAACACAGAAAATGCAGGCTTTAACAGTCTGTCAGCTAGGATAGCTTTTCAGATAGAATTTTTTTTTTTTTTAGATAGAAAAACTTAAAGTTACTACAACAGATAAATAAAGAATTACTTAAATGGAGGCATGATCACTTCCCTACTCCTGCTGTACACATTATTTTTGATACAGGTGAGGACACTGCTGGCCTTCCTGGCCACCTGGGCACACTGTTGGCTCATGTTCAGCCAGCTGTCCACCAGTACCTCCAGATCCTTTTCTGCCAGGCAGCTTTCCACCCCCTCTTCCCTAAGCCTGTAGCATTGCATGGGGTTGTTGTGACCACAGTGCAGGACCTGACACTTGGCCTTGTTAAACCTGATACAATTATCCTTGGCCCATCAATCCAGCATGTCCAGAAGCCTGTGCAAACCCTTCCCACCCTTGAGTAGATCAACACTCCCACTCAATTTGTTGTCATCTGCTAAATTCCTGAGGGTGCATTCGATCCCTTCATCCAGACCATTGATAAAGGTATTAAACAAGACTGGCCCCAAAACTGAGCCCTGGGGAACACCATTTGTGACCTGCCACCAACTGGATTTAATGCCATTCACCACCAATCTCTGGGCTTGATCACCCAGCCAGTTTTTAACCTAGCAAAGAGTACACCTGTCTAAACCAGGAACCACCAGCTTCTCCAGCAGAAGACGTACCCAGTACTGAGGTCAAGCTGACAAGCCTGTAGTTCCCTGGATGCTCCTTCTGGCTCCTCTTGTAGATGGGCTCCACTTTGGCAAGCCTCCAGCTACCTGAGACTTCCCCTGTTAACCAGGGCTGCTGATAAATGATGGAGAGTGGCTTGACAATCTACTCCGCCAGCTCTCTCAGCACTCTTGGGTGGATTGCATCCAGCCCCATAGACTTGTGAGTGTCTAGATGGTGTAGCAGGTCACTAACTGCTTTCTCCTGGATTATGGGGGGTTTATTCTTCTCTCTGTCCCTGACTTCCAGCACAGGGATCCTGAATACCCTGAGGATAACTACTCTGTCTATTAAAGACTTAAGCAAAGAATGCATTAAGTACCTCAGCCTTTTCCTCATCCTTGGTGGTAGTGTTCCCCTTCGCATCCAATAAAGGGTAGAGGTTCTCCTTGACTCCCTTTTTGTTGTTAATGTATTTCTTAAAGCCTTTTTATTATCTCATACCACAGTGGCCAGATTGAGTTTTAGCTGGATTTTTGCCCTTCTGATGTTCTCTCTGCATGACTTAACCAGATCCCTGTACTTTTCTTGAGTTGCCTGCTCCTCCTTCCAGAGTTGGTAAACTCTCCTTTTTTACCTGAGTTCCAGCCAAAGCTCCCTGTTCAGCCAGGCTGGTCGTCTTTCCCTCCAGTTTGTCTTATAACACATGGGGACAGCCTGCTCCTGTGCCTCTAAGACTTCGTTCTTAAAGAATGTCCAGCCTTCCTGGACCTCTTTGCCCTTCAGGACTGTCTCCCAAGGGACTCTCAACCAGTGTCCTGAACAAGCTAAAGTCCACTCTTCGAAAGTCCATGGTAGGGGTTTTGCTGACTGCCGCCCACGACACACCCTCCCCCCCACCTCCGCCTTACTTCACCAAGAATTGAGTACTCTATCATTTCACAGTCACTAAGCCCAAGACAGCCTCTGACCTCCACATCACCCACAGTCCCTCCCTGTTTGTAAACAGCAGGTCTAACAATGTACCTCCCCTGGCAGACTTACTTACCAGCTCTATTAGGAAGTTACCTTCCATACACTCCAGGAACCTCCTAGACTGTTTCCTCTCTGCTGTGTTGTGTTTCCAGCAGATGTCTGGTAAGTTGAAGTCCCTGTACTGCTGGCTCTCTTCTTCTACAGGAATTCTCTTAAAACTGGCCCTAACAGAAGCAACACACGTACTGATCAGCTTCTGGTTAAAGTAGCCCTGGCCTTGCCCACCACCCCAGCCACAACCACCTGGGTGAGGGCAGAGTCACAGAGACACAGGTGGGCCAGGTTCTGCCTCTGGAACCTGAAGCCAATAGGGAAACCAAAACATTCTGCTAGGTTGTGACTCATTGACAGGTCAACTTCAACTTGGGGCCCACAGCTCAGGCCCCAGCACTTCAGTCAGTCCCCCACAAGAACAACGGTTGGTGATTGTGAGAATTCTGCCAGCCACTTTTAGAATGCTTCATCTGTCTCTTCATCCTGGTTGAGTGGTCTATAACAGACTCTCAATAGGATATCTGCCTTGTTGGCCTTCCCCCTCATGCTTACCCATAAGCACTCAACCTTACCTTCATAGTCATTGAGGTTTATACAATCAAAACACTCCCTAACATACAGAGGAACCCCACCAACTCTCCTTCCCTGCCTATCCTTTCTGAAGAACTTATAGCCATCATTTGTAGCACTCCAGTCATTACAGTTATCCCACCACATTTCTGTAATGGTGACTATGTCATAGCTATCCTGCTGCACAACGGCTTCCAGCTCTTCCTGTTTGCAGGAAGATGTGTGCAGGAATGCTGTGTGCATTGGTGTAGAGGCACTTGAGCTGGGCTATTGATTTCCTCTCCAACATCTGCATGCCGCCCTTAGACTCATCTCTAGTAAGCTTGGTTTTATCTTCTTTCCCCTTTGGACTGAGTTTAAAGCCTTCTCAGTGAGCCCTGCCAACTCATGAGTGAGAATCCTTTTCCCTCTTTGAGACAGCCAAACTGCATCTGGCTCCAGCAGACCCATTGCCTTGTAAACCACTCCATGATTGAAAAAAAACAAAATTCCACTGGTGGCACCAGCCTCTGAGCCACGTGTTAATAAGGTGTGTTTTCCTGTTCCTTTTAGTATTCTTCCCTGCCACTGAAGGGATTGAGGAAAACACTACCTGTGCTCCTGATGGCACTCTTATCTACCACCTCCTTGTTCAGCTTGCTGGCATCCCAAGCCTATCAGCCCAACACACCCTTACACTGCAGAGCAAGGATAGCATCTAAATCCGCAACACTGCAGCAGTCAAGGGCTGCAATATTCATTCATAACACTGCTGCTCTCTTAAGAATGATGCCCAGATGCCTTGAGTGTCTAAAGAAAAATTGACATCATAGCTACAGAAATGGTTTGAGACACAAATTAAGCTCAAATTTGAACCCATATTCAAACTGGTTTGGTTTTTTTTTAGTTGGTTGGTTTTCCAAATTTAGTACTGCGAAAAATATTTACAGATTGGTTTCATAAAGGAAGTTTAAAGTAATTGATTTTGTATGGGCATTATTGGATCTCATAGGAGCAATGAATAAAAAAAAGAAAATATTCTATGCAGAAATGTTTATGCATTGGTATTCATCTCTTAAAGCCTTCTGTACTCTGTGATAACATGACCTTTGTATTTTCTATTGACCACCAGACTCATATGCAATATAATACCGTATTTAAATATTAATGTATTAAAGTTTATTACTGTACCATATGTTACCTTTTTGTTCCATTTCTATCTTAACTTATATTAGAGGGTTTAGATTTGAAAAAAAAAGTGAAATATGTCCTTGAAAACTTGTAACTAGATCTTTTTAAATATTACAAAAACAAAAATTTTGCATCAGTATGGTGAACAAGTAGAAACTGCCTGAAGAATATAAATTGAATGTTCTCTAGAAGAATCAGTAAAGGTTAAAATTCATCATTTTAACTGATAGGCTTTCTTTGGGAAAAAATTGATGCAGTGAATACAAAATGCTATGATAATTTTGCGTTTCTCCCCAGTGTTTTATTTTTTTCCTTGAAAAACAATACGTCTTTGATAATAAAGTATACCTTTCTGCATTCATTCTAGAATTAAAGTTTCCTACAATGCTTATCTTAATACACAATTTATATTTTTTTTTCACTTTAAATGGAAACTTTTTATCTGAATGGAGTGAACACTTCTGTCCATTTCAGGAGATGCTGCAATCCTATAGGAAATACACTGTGACTTAGATCTTTTTAGGAAAAGATTTAACCGAGACATGGTATGAAGACTGGTTGCTAAATACCACATTTACTACCACAGTTTCCATAGTGATTTTTAGACTGTAGCAGGCTGGAGGATAAAATAGAAAAATAGGTATAAATACAATTTATGCTAGAAATAACAGCAGTATTTAGGAGCACCTGTTTGTTCCAGGCACTGCACCAACGCTGGTAACAGATATCTTTTATTTTCAAAGTCTTACTGTCTAGAAAGTGAAGTATCTTTCTATAGTTAGGAAATTGAATTACAGGGAAATTGAATGACATTTTTTTCACAGTCATATAGGAAGACTGTCACAGAAATGAACCCAGGTTTGGGTTTCAGTCCAGGTTATAAACTGGACTTGAGTTTTCCATCAAGTAACTTTACTTTGTCTAACTATTATTCAAACTGCAGATTAGTCTCCTGTGCTGATGGCTTGAAGCATCTGACGTGCATGTAAATCAGATATCAATTTGTGAAGATTAGCTACTTTCAAGTAATATTATTTCTTTCTACCATGTCAATACTTCTGCCCACAAAAGACTCTCAATATAGTCTCCTTTGCTAAACCAGGGTGCGAAACAGGTTTTTGATTGCTATGCTGATTTAACGTTACTAGTATGATTAGACTGTGGTAAAACAGGGGCATACAGGGTCCAGATTTGTACTTAGCATTGCTGATGATCTAACTATTATTAGTTCAAAAATTTCCAGACTTTCTCCATGAGATATTCATTACCCACCCTCAGTGTTAGACACTCTGTGATCCTCAAGAACAAGTTCTGTGGCAGACAGACCCTGTAGCTTGGCATGGAGCACCCTTTTGGTAGGCTAAGAAAGGAGCTGCAGGTACATGTACCCAAGCCCCACGTGCAGAAATTGCACTATAGTACTGCAGTTTAAGGATGGATTTTGCTTTCCTAATTCATCTTCAGACAGACATATCCCTGCCACTCAAATCTCTCAAAACTTCACCACAAAAGACACAATGACTCTAAGTGTGTGTTTGTGTGAAGTTCACCCCTAATCTTCACATGAGCTAAGAATTATTCCTGCTCCCTTTATGTCTTTCTCTTTTTTTTCTTTTCCTTCTGCAAGCTCTCCAGATAAGGATTTTCATTGTCACAGTTCCCACTTTACTATGAATAAGGGGAGTGAATGTCAAAGTAAAACTCACCAAAGAATGACTCGCAAACACCGATACCACCATTGGTATTGAATTTAAAGCTATCACACAAGGACACTGTTAACATTTATCCTCCTCTCTTTGTCCGCTGACAAATTAAAATATTACTTGAAGTCTCGGATCAGTTTCTGTAACAGTGTTTCATTTTGATCGATGTCCTTTATTAATATCAGTGATGCTAGTTAGCTTTAAGACACCCTAAAGGGTAGTCAACTAGTTAAAACTCCAGATGAACCTCATGCCAGCTGTTTAGCCCCTTGAAAGTTTTCCTGAGCATTGACAGAAGATCTTCAATCAATCATTACTATTAAGTGCTTTCCAACTGTCCCTTCTAAGGGTTATCAGTTGAAGTACCATCTGCTATTTTGTTTTTAAAACTCACTGGTGTCCTTCTCTAAGGTAGTCATTTCACTTTTGAAATTATGTTTCTTTTGCAGGAGAGTGATGGGCTGATGAAGAAAACTTTTTGTTTTAATAATCAGCAGTTTCTACGATGCGAGAATTTTTGCAGTGCTCAGGGCCTTTTAGAAATCAAAAGGAATCCAACTAAAACAGTAATTAATGTCAAATGACTAGTCACATACGGCCCTATTTAATTAAAAAGTTCTAATCTTTGATTAAGCCTCACACGTTCTTGTGACTGCAAACTGTTGTCTGAAAAGAGAAAGTAATTGGGTACATAATCTATTGTGTCTTCTAACTGACACCTGCTAATTGTCTCAGCAGCAAATGGCAACAATTTCATTTAGAAAGTTAAAAGGTGTATCTTAAATATTCAACAGATTTTTTACTGTATTATGTATTCCTTTACTACACTGGGAAGATGTCTTCCTGAATTTCTCCCTCTAAGAATTTTCTGCTAAGAAAATTATGTCATTGTTTTCCAATGACCTGCTTTTCTATAGTAAAAACAAAACATATTACTTACTGGTCCACTTTTTTAATGCACAGTTAGTGTTTTAAATGCTATTAATCTCTAATATATATTTTTTTTCCCCTAAATATTGACTAATCTGCACAGTAGCCATTGCAAACAGGTTTCTATACCCATATCTTACAGGAAGAAAACCAGGAGGAATGAACCACAGAAATTACCTCTACAGGAACCCTGACTAATTCAGAATTTCAGCCAGCAAAAAACTGGCAGCTATAACCACCTCCAGTGCTACAGTGAAGGACTCTCCTTTCTTCCTCATCCTCTTGGGATTTTATCTTCAGCACTAGCAGTATGAAGAAGACTGTTAAGGCAAGAATGTCTCAGATGAAAGAATATCCTTTACCAGCTTCTAGTTGTTTTTTTGTTTTTTTACTCATCGGTGCAGAGTGTAACTCTGTGTTTTAGCAAAAATGAAAGTAACTATGTCTGTGTTTACAGCTGAGGTGCTCCTAGGCTTATGGCTAATCTATCAGCTAGACTTGTTTTTTTTTCTATGGCATGATTTAAGAGATCGAGAGCCCTATAGAGAAGGGCATGGGGGTACTGGTGGATGAAAAGCTGGCCATGAGCTGGCAATGAGCACTTGCAGCCCAGAAAGCCAACTGTGCCCTGGGCTGTATCAAAAGAATCGTGGCCAGCAGGTAGAGTGAGGTGATTCTGTTAACTCTGATGAGACCTCACCTGGAGTATTGTGTCCAGCTCTGCAGTCCTCAGCAAAGGAAAGACATAGATCTTTGGAGTGGCTCCAGAGGAGGGCCACAAAAATGGTCGGAGGGATGGAACATCTGTGAAGAAAGGCTGAGAGTTGGGGTTGTTCAGCCTGTTGAACAGAAGGCTCCAAGGAGACCTTATTGAAGCCTTTCAGTACTTATAGGGGGTCTATAGGAAAGATGGGGACAGTCTTTTTAGCAGGGCCTGTTGCAATAGGACAAGGAGTAATATTTTCAAACTAAAAGAGGGTAGATTCATACTAGATATAAGGAAGAATAAGGTTGGTGAAACAATAGAATAGGTTGCCCAGAGAGGTGTCCCATCCCCAGGCTGGACAGGGCTCTGAGCAAAATTATCTAGTTGAAGATGTTGCTAGTCCTTGCAGGGGGGTGGGACTAGATGACCTTTAAAGGTCCCTTACAACCCAAAACAATCTATGATTCTATGATCATTTGATGTTTGCAGTTTTTCTGAAGTAGAATTGTGACACGCCAAATATGTGGGTATCCCCAGCTAAAATTCTCAACAAATATTTTTTGTGCTTTAAGCCTTATTCTACCAATAATTTTAAAAGTCCTTTGGCATGTTGCGTGAAGCATACTCAGGAAAGAATACCAACATTGTCTTGACAGCCCATGTTTCAAAGCCACACATAATCCCCCAGCCAAATGGTAGGTGAAGTATATCTGCAAATATTTTTTGGTTATGATGGCTTCAGATACTGGTAAGCTCACATCTCTCCAGTCAAAACTACCTACTTAATCACAGTCATTTTCAACTGTATTGCAATCCCAAACACATCTGGACACCCCCCCCCCACCCCCCCCCCCAGTACCCCAGTATCTGGAACTGGTATGTTGCCACTATAAAGGGACCATTACATCCCAGTGGTATTTGTGAAGGAGTCCATATGGGCCTGATGGCCGAGGGGTATCTTCTAAGGGAGCTCTACAGAGAATTCCAAGTCCACTGAACAGTTTCTATCCTTTTTCATCTATAGGTGTACAGATAGAGGAAAGAACTGGTTTCACTGTTCTACAGACAGAGAAACTATAGCACACCAAACTGAAATAACCTGCCCAAGATCACAGGGCCAATCAGTGGTACAGTCATCAAAATAAACCTGTGTCACCTGATTTTCATACTGTTGCTCTATGGTCAAAATATAAAAATAGCTATCTATCAATACAAACAAATGTGTAGGGATAGAAAAAGATATAGGTAATCTGGATAGCTGTGTGACTTTTACTACAGCAAGTTGGCTGCAGCATACCAACAGAACAGTAAATAAATACAGCAGAAGCCTTGAATACATATTTAACATAAACATCGACTTTCAAATATCCAGATTTGGGTTCTTGGCCAAATCATATCTTTTCTTCATCCACAGTATCTTCAGTTATTCATCTTTTCTTCCTCCCTGCTTCGTGCCTTCATTATGTCTCACCTGCTGTGACCTCTTAGCCTCTGTAACCTTCTTCCCTCTAATCTCCCTCCTCCAGTCTAGTCCAAGAAATGTAGCCAAGGTTATCTTTCTTGTTCACCACTCTGATGATGTCAAGCCATGTCTCAGTCTCCCAGGTGGTTTTCTGTCTCATTACACTACAAGGTCACATTTCTCCTCTGCAATTTCAAGGCTTTGCAAGAGCCTGCCTTAGCCTACCACTGGATTGAGTCCTTACTCTTTCCTGGCTCACATACAGTCCTGCCTACTGTGTGTATCCATATCTTATGCATGAGTTCCTGTTTCTATTCCCAAAACTGTTTTCAGTGCCTAAAATATCCTCTCTCCTCTATCACGCCAACTGACCTCACTTTCCTCTTTCAGGTCTCTTTACGCATTCTGTGTAAATTTGGTTAGGAGTGCTCCAGGGAGACAGTCATGTTTTTGAAAATACAAGGCATTTGTGAAATTTCAGGTGTAACAATTATGTTGAAGAAATAATAATTATGAAATTTAGTTTGTTACCTTGTACCACACTGTAAATAAACAGCATTTTATTATATAATCATAGCAATAAAATAGTATTTCAATATATTTGTACTAAGTAAACAGAAATGTCTCAAGTTCTCTTTTCAGATCAAATATTTTTTCCAGATTTATACTCCAGCAAAGGAAAAGAATAGTGGTTACTATGCACGAGTCAGATATACTTAACAAATTTGATTCTTTTACCAGATTGCCTTTCCTTTGAAGGTTGACCACAACCAGCTGATACATTTTTAAACCACAGCTTGGACTTTAACATGGACCAAATTATACTTTTGAGTCTTATTAAGACAAGACCCCTAACAGCATGCTATAAGCTCTGTGACTTTCTCAGAAGAGGCTTGAGCCATAGCTAATTCTGAAATAAATATGCCACCTTTCAACCAACAGCTCCTACTGCAGGTACCCTCAAATCTGTAAAACTAAATAGAGGAAAGTGGATCAAAGGCAAGGATTATATAAATTTAAAATGTTGTGAAAAAGTTTAAGGCAGCAGTTTGATGCCTCTTTTCTCAAAAAACAAAAAAAAGTTGGGACACTCTGCCCCTCTCCAAATACAACAGAAACTTTTATTCCCAGGAGTTCCCTCAGGCAAGGGATATTATTTGTGACACACACTCCACACATCTGGAAACATAGACTCTTCATCCATCTGCTCTAACAATGTTGATAGAAGTTTGCTTGTTATTCTTTCTTTTAAACATGGCAACAATGCTAGAAATACTGACATCTACAATTAAAACACATCTTGTTAAATTTGATCACACCTGTTAACGTCAGGTGTGATTGCATTAGTCCAAGTAAAAATGTACCAGAGGCTCTACTCCACTTTGTGGAGCTAGTGAGTCAGTGCTGATAATGAGTAAGTCTGATTATCTCGATTGAAACTATCTGATTTGGAAAAAAAACCCCAACACTGGAACAGACTACTTTTTCCAAATATTTCTCAACCAAATTAGAGCAATATTTCAGTGTGACAGCCAAGTATATTTACATACCTAATTTTAAATAATTTACATTACCTTTTACTGGGATAGTTTTACTCTGGCTGGTACAGTAGAAAGCATAGAAATTATTTGTTGCAAACTAAATCATTTTGCTCAACCATATTAAGATTTTAAAAACCCCTATTTTCAGTATCACAGTGTGTACTTTTGCTGCCATGGTAATCAATGGCAAAATCCTATCTGATTTCAGAAGGATGAAGATAATTCTCCATGTTTAAATCTGGCTATCTGTCTCCAAGACTTTCCTTTCTAATGAACTGAACACATTTATTCAATGCAAATTACTCAGACTTGTTTATTTGGCTGCAAATAAACAAATGTTGTACGGACAGAAGGATAATGATGTGAAGAGATTCTGATATTTTTACAAAGAAGGGAAGGGAAGGGAAGGGAAGGGAAGGGAAGGGAAGGGAAGGGAAGGGAAGGGAAGGGAAGGGAAGGGAAGG
>JAVSBS010019471.1:67793-79221 GCA_033124195.1 Coracias cyanogaster
GAAGGGAAGGGAAGGGAAGGGAAGGGAAGGGAGGAAGAAAGGAAGGAAGGGCGAAGGAAGGAAGGGCGAAGGAAGGAAGGGGGGAAGGAAGGGGGGAAGGAAGGACGGGAGGGAGGGAGGGAGGGAGGGAGGGAAGGAGGAAGCAAGCAAGTAAGCAAGCAAGGAAGGAAGGAAGGAACACCTGCTATTTGCCTCACAGAAGGGAAAAAGGACAGGTTTTTATCATCTTTTTCTTCCTAAATAACTGCATAAGTATGCTTAATACCTGAAAGGGCCTGTGAAACCCAATGAGAATTTGTTCTTCTATTCAGTAGGGTAAGAGTTACCCTAGGCCTTGGTTACACTACAGCCAACTATGAAATGACTTTACAATTTTAAGTTCCTGCCAGTCATATAAAACAAGAAGTCCTCCAGAGTATTAGTATTTGCCTGTTTATTAACCGTCTTTGTTCCCTTTATGTGGTCAGGTGTGAACCCTAACTATTGCCTTTTTTCTTTTTTGGGCCACTGACTGGAAGGACAACATGTGTATTAGAATCTGCCAAAGATCAGCTTGGAGTATACTGAAAAAGAATACTTTCACCAGACATAATAGAGATTGAATATTAATCTGCAAATGAACTATACTGTCCTAGTAGAGGCTATACACTTTGTGTATGTGGACATTTAGTGATCGCAGAGTCACAGAAATTGGAAGGAACCTCTGGAGATCACCTAGTCCAACAATCCTGCTAAATCAGGTTCACCTAGAGCAGGTTGCACAGGATCGTGTCCAGGTGGGTTTTGAATATCTCCAGAGAAGGAGACTCCACAAATTCCCTGGGCACTCTGTTCCTGGGCTCTGTAACTCTCACAGTACAGATCTTTTTCCTTATGTTCAGATGGAACTTCCTTTGTTCTAGTTTGTGCCTGTCACTCCTTGTACTGTTGCTGGGCACCACCGAAAAGAGACTGGAGACATCCTCTTGACACTTACCCTTTAAATATTCATAAGCTTTGAAAAAATCCCTTTTCAGTCTTTTCTCTAGGCTAAACAGACCCAGGTCTCTCAGCCTTTCCTGGTAAGAGAGATGTTCCAGTCCCCTATCATCTTCATAGCCCTCTGCTGGACTCTCACCAGTAGTTCCTTGTGTCTCTTGAACTGGGAGGCCTAGAACTGGACAAAATACTCCAGATGTGGCCTCACTAGGACAGAGTAGAGGGAGAGGATAACCTACCTCAATAAGTATCCTCGGCAGTATAACCTGCTAGCCACACTCTTCTTAATAATGCATCCCAAAATACCACTAGCATTGGTATGTATTGGAGAGGTATTGCTTAGGTCTTCCAGCTGTAAACTTGTATTTTTTCTTATTTTAAACTGAGTTAGAAAGCACAGACAGCAATTTGGTCTCTGTGAGGTCTTTCAAAATCCTCCTGTGAATCTATTCTGTATTTTCTACAGTTTTTCTTTTATATGCTTATGGTACGATAAGTGACTTTTCAGAGGTTTGGGCCCAATTCTCAGGGTAATGTAGCCAGTTATTTGAGATACTTTCTGTTTACTATGATAATAAATAATGGCCCCTGTTTGTGAAGTCTTTCCCATAAAGTCTGTAAACAAAAAAACTTGCTGTATGAAACTCTAAATAATAATCAAAAGCTAAAATTAGAATTCTTCTCACTCATTGATTTAAAAAAAAAAGAACCAAAAAACATGGAAGAAATTGTCATTAAAGGTTCATTAATTAATTGCCTTTCTCTATAACTTCATTTGCTTGGGAGCGTTGATTTTTGCATCACACAGGCTGAACGATAACAAGATAATCATGTAGGTGAAGGCTTGAATCTGGCTATGCTTTGATGAGCCTTCCATAGGAAAACTCAACAAGTAGCAACTTGGCAAAGTTCTGCAAGAGAGCAGAATCAGGATTACAGCCACAATACCATAGAGACAATTTACGTCTGCTGAGTGAATGCTACACTAACATGGCTACAGCCTTTAAAGATCAGAGACAATGATCAGGAATACCACTTTCTCTTAGAGAAGAAAATAGCAAAGCAATTTAAAATGCACTTCTTCAGAGGTTTTCTATATGATTATGTCTTGCAATAAGAGCTCGATAATGTCTGAATTCAGACATTTTGGTGACCTAATATATTTCATACCACTTAGGTCCCTGACACCACATATTAGCAGTGATTTTATCTTTCTTTTGGTCATATGTGGTTTTCTCTTCTCTGACATACAGGTTTTTGATAGACATTCATCACTGTAGCATGAGAACATCTAATATTAGTGTACCAAGCAGTAAAAATTGATCCATTTTAATTTTGTTCTGCCATCCTTGCTTCAAAGAGAAAAGTGTAAGTTATTTAGTCTTAATATATTAAGGTTACCTACATATAAATTTTGCTATAAATTCCCATTAAAGCAAGCTAAGTAAAGAGAAAAGCCTTGTACCTAAAGCTGAAACTTGCTTGGTCATTGTTTCTCATGGGATTTCATTCCACTGTACCAGGTATGTCCACTGAAGGTATTAGGTCCTTCTCCAGATAAACTATATTTATGGCAGACTGCTCTACTGGGACAAGAAAGTAAAATTGTCAGTCACAGTCTTCATGAAGAACTTGGTCTTTTTTATATGTGCTGTCACACGTCGGGTGGCAGCCAGTGTTACAGAGGAGTTGCACTGCAGCACCCTGTCAGCCAGTTTCCCATGCAATGAGGGTATATGGCCTCACCATTACAGAAATGAGGATATAACTGATGCTGGGTTATATTTCACCATTACAAAATGGCCTGTTATTGAGCCCCAGAGATGTTTACATACCCTTAACTTGGCGTGTAAATTAAGTAGTTAATTAAAAAGTAAATTGTACTTCTTTGGCAAAATTTTAAATAGCAATCCTACAAAAAGCATTTAATTTAGGTTTAGTAGGAGTTATTATACATTAAACAGGAACTAGTTATTAAGAGATACAGAAGTTAAAAAAGGATAAAAATCAATTATATATTCCCTACCTCTGAATAAATATATCTAAAATAACTATCTTATTTTAGTAATGTAACTGACTCATTATATCCAAATTAAACACCTGTAGTGTAAACCAAATCTTAATTTAAAATATTACCCATCTTAACATAGTACACTCCCCTCTACACACTACAGTGGACACATTTAGTGGAATAGGTGAATGGCAGAAGTTAGCCACTTAAATAACTAATGACTGTGCACATTAAATAAAAACTGTCTGAAACATATATTTTGTAGTGACTTATTTGAAATTCAGATGTTATCTCTAGATGTATGTAAAGCTGTTAAGTCTGCTAACAATTTAACATATTGTAATAAAACAGAAAATTGTAGCAATTCATTTATGTTAATTTAGAGACACTATAAATTCCTCAGGGCAGCAGCCATGAATAAACTTTCCTGTACAAAACTAAAAACTGTTTTGGTACTTAACAGGTAAAGTATAACAAAAGAAATACTAACTAGGATTTAGATATGCATAGATTTTTTTTCCTGTTTCTCCTTCTTTATCTATTTTTTACATAGGTAATTCAACAATATGTGTTTGTTTTTTTTCTCTAAGATTTTCAGAGTAACAAGTGATTTTATGTACTCATCAGTAAGACGCCTTAAAGGACCTAATTTCCAGAACACAGACACTTTAAAATTTTTTAAAAATACAGCTTCTTTAAATATCTTTCATAAAGACAGATAAATTCACTACACAATTTTAGTGGTCTCAAGGATACAGTATTTCATATTTTAATTTTAGGGTTTGGTTCTGCAGCAGGTTATAGGATTTTTTAAACATCAGTTTTGTACCTTGGTTATTACATTCGGTTGTGGGTTTTTTTATAGCACTGGATTCTGACTAACCACTTATGACAAGGCTGTAAGACAACAGTTTGCCTGCAGAAAAGGGGATGCATAGCAGCACCATCAGAGGAGCAAAAAGAGAAGGGAATTATGGCTTTTAGAAACATAATTTCCTCTCTTGCTTGCCCCCGGCTCTAAGGGGGGCACAAACTCCTACGGGTCTGTACTGGCAGCCAACTGTCAGGTCAGCTTATCTCAGATGGCCACTGTGTTGGGGGGATGAAGCCAAAGCCCTGCATGTCCCTGAGCACCGGCTGCCAATGCCCCATCAGGACAGAGACCAGTGGCCCCGCACAGGCTGCTGTCATCAATCTCCAGCTTTCACTGTGACCTGCAGTCCCACTAACCTATGCCAGGAAGCAAGGCCTCAAATCTCCCTTATTTTCCTGCACACTGAGGATAAGAGCATTTGACAACCCTGTTCGGTGATTAAACCAGTATTGAGGCCTCAATTTGGTAGGTAAACAAGGTAAAGCAATCACCTGCTACCCTGTTACCCAGTTGTATCTATACTGGACAGATCAGGCAAAGAACGTCATCGTGTAATTCCTGTGAGCACTTGCAAATTCATCAGAGGTGTGGCCTTCCCTGGACCCTCACTCACCATCAGAAAATGAAAGGGAGCTTCATACAAATAAATGGGTTGTGTTGCATCTACAGATGTGTCAAACTTTGAAAACCTCATGCTCTAGACAGCCTTGCCTTGCTGCTAATTGGTATGTTTTTCTTTAAAAAGTGAAGATTCTAACCTTTTACTTGACAGATATGTGGGTAAAGTGACACATAACATTTTGAAAGCTTATCTATAGTCTGCTGTTTACGAGTCTTGTTTATGTTGGAGCTCACACAGGAGTATACAAATGAAAAGGGTTAGCAGGAACAAAACTGAATGGTTGGTTTCAAATAGATGTGTAAACTAGTGAAGAAAGGTTTTCACCTACAGAAAGTCTAAACATGTTCCCTTTTAAAACGGCAACCATACAAATATGACACTTGACTCAACAGATTTTTCTGTTATCATTATTTATTCCTTGTTGTGTCCCTGGACTTTTGGGGTGGAGAGTAGAGACAGTTTCATTATGTGGGGTTTTTTCAGTGTTGTGTTTTTTAATTTTCTTTCTTTCTAATCTTACAAAATTTCAGCTAGGATAAAATAAATGGGATTCCATTTCTCTGTGAGATTTAGCAACAGAATTGTTTACAGTGTTGCAATCAGTCATGTTTAAAGTAGAGCTACTAACTGCATAACTGAATAAGGGAATACTTTGGAAACAAAAGGGTTGCATAACAAGCAAATTTAGCTTGTAGAATCTTTGGTATGCAATGTATAAGAAATTTCATAAACCCTAGGGAGAGTTTGCAATTTTGTCAGTGGGTGCAAAATGCTAACAGAAAAAAGTAAAATGACAAAAATATGGAAATAACTTACAATAAGAAAGCTGACTTAATTCTCTCTTTTTCATTATTTTTTATTTTGTTTCCAGTAGAAACTTATCTCCTACAAATTTATACACACAGATTACTTTGCATTTATAGTTCAGTCTTATTCTCTTCAAGAAACTAAGCACTGCACTTGAAAACCAAGTTTCAAAAACCATGATATCTTAATCCCACTTTGGGAGTAACTGTAAGAATACTAGCAGAGGTGAATTTCTGTGGCTCAGGAACCCTTCCTCAAATCTCTGCTTCCTGACACTACTTGGAGGTGGCAGCCCCAGCTCTGAATTTCCACAAAGACATTAGTCTTGCCTTCAGTCCTGGTTCCATTGGGTTAGAACTATAGGCTAGCCATGCTATGCAGGTTGTTAGCAGTTTGGAGTTAGCCAAGAGCTTAAGCTGGGACTGGCAGAAGCCAGGGCGGCTGACCTGAGCTGGCTTGCAGGTGCACCCCGTATCAAAAACATCATGCTCATTTTTCTCTGCCATTGGAGGCTTGTCCTGTTTCTCTTTGTCCCTGGAGAGGCTCACTTACTGTTCTGCTTCTGAGGACTTCTTTCCCGTTTGTTGTGACCACCATATATTCACTGGGCTGAATATAATACCATATGCTTTATATAGGCATCAGTATTAATATTAGCTTTGCTGTTTCATCAGATGCATTTTCATTTCAACTCATGGGTTTCCTCTCCTCTTCTAAATCCCCCTTCCTGGTTAGGTAGAGGTCATTGGGTGATGGAACAATTGCTATAGTTTAGCCCTGGATATGGGCCGAAGGAAGACATCTTCACAAGCCAATTGTTAACCTATCTGACTGATGTTACAGCCTTCAACCTCTAAGTAGTGCTTTGAGAGGAAGAACTGACGCATTGAACTCTACCACAATCCCTTTGCTACTGGCAGTAAACTTTAGCTCTGAATCAATTGTAATGTAAGAGAGCAAATAATTAAAACTTACCATTCCATAAGAAGTAATACCCTAATGTTTAAAATTTGGGAAAATGTTCTGAATAAATGACTCAAAACTACAGCAGCTTGAAGGTGTGAAATGTGGGAAGCCTGCAATGTTCCAGTTAAAAAAATTGTTGGCTCAGCTGTGTTAGCCAGAGATTCAACTTGACTGAACAACAATATCAGCGTGCTCTCAATAATAACTTAAAAGGTGGTTACGTTCTTCTTCAAGAAGAACACACTATACTGAGATTTTACTGTACTCCAAATTATTATTATTAATAATATTATTGTTATAATACCTTAATATTATTAGAGACATTCCTGCATAAGATACCTGAGAAATATCCAGCAGCTTCCTCAGACTCTGTTGGGTCAGTAATCTTGTTTGTTTAATCTTTTTGTTTGTTTGTTTTTTTAATGAAGGGAAGGAAAAAGATTCATTCCATACCTAACCTCACTGAGGATAACCTTAAAGACTACTTGGTAGAGCATCTTTCTCACAGTTCCACGCAGTACATGCTTTTGCCCTTAGACTGCTCTCATTAAATACATTTGTCAAGACTTTCATCAGGGCCCTCATTTTCTTTGACTTTCCTGACCTTTCATATCATCAGATATGTTCTTCTTGAAATGTTACTTTAATTTCGGTTTCTCCAACTTGGCCCTCTATCAGTACTCTAATAGTACTTTTATCTGCACAATGTTTGTCACTTAGCCAGATCTTTAAGCTGGGTCTGCTTCTACCTTTTCCTCAAAGTGAGCATTACCAGCACTCCCTGAAAAGTTTTAAACCCCAAACATCAGATTTTACTCCAAAAGAAAGCTTCATAAAACATCTAATCTGAGACAGAATAGAACAGGTGTCGATGACTATCCCCTGGCTCACGCTGCTGTGAGGTAGCAGGTCTTCTTATCCACATAGGGTCTCAGTCCAGAAGCTCCACAGGTTTGCAGAGGATTATGCACAGTCCCCTCCCCAAGCCCAAGAGAACACTTTCTTTCCTTTCCCTCTGAGACTTGAATAGCAGTTCTGTTCCCTGCTTTCCTCAGCTCTTTCTGGAGTTTCTGCTCAGTCTTGTCTTTTTTTTTCCTCTTTCTATTTTTTAATCCTCCACTTTTGTAAGTTTCTTCCCTTATGCACAATTTCCACCCTTTCCAGAGTGCAGCCTAACCCAGAGGGGAACAAGAAAATAAACATCTGTCCTGTCCTGCCACATACTCTTTAAAGGACATAGGAGACATTAACCTAAAATAACTGCAGACAAGCTAAACAACATCTACTAAACCAAGTATTTAATAGATTTTAATGATGTTTATAGATTTCTAAACATTTAAATCATTATAATAATAAAGGGTGTGTGCTCTAATCTCTAACAAACTCATCACAAGTTAATTCACAAAAAAGATTTTCATCAGCAAAATACTTCATTATTCAGTGAAACAAATACATTGCTAATCTTTATAGGGTTTAATGCAATTTACCATGAAAACAAAAATTGCCAGGTTTAAGAAAAATCCATAAAATATTTGCTTCAGAAAAGTTTCTAAATGCTTCAGAGAATGTCCTTTATTTGAATATTTTCTACTCTGTGCTACAAAATCTAATGTCTATATTTACACAGTATATTCCTATCTCACTGGTAGTATCAGTGTATGCATTATGACAACATGCCAAATCATATCATATGATTACATTACTTTGCCGTATCGTACTCCCAGGATTAGCATCATGTTATAGTAAGATGGCTAAAATGTTTTAATTTTTAATGTTCTAGGTTTTTTTAAAGGAGGCTGTAAGTAAACAAACAGCCCACTTGGCTACCTGGGTGACTCTCTGTCTTTCCATCATTCTGCCCTATAACTTTATGATCTACTGAACAATTTCAATCCAATTTGCAAGTGGGATAGACATTTCAAAGGTGATTGTAGTAATTTCATTCCAGTTGGTGGTTATGCATGCAGGATAAATTTATATCCTAGCAGAGAGAAGAAAAAAGTAGCCATTGTACCTTTCCAGGCAGCTGCTGCCTGGTTCAGCAGTATGTCCCTCCCAGACAGCCACTCACATCTGCAGGGTAACCATCACTGAAGACACAGGAGGATGCTAGTAGTAGTGGCAGTAGGAAAATTAAGACACACCTGTAGAAAACTGGTTTACATTAGTTCAATTGCTCTTAAATAAATTGTGTTATTTTAAAAAATCTTTAGGAAAACTTCTACTCAGCCTGTCTGAAACATGCTGGGTTTGATCTCAGTGTGTCTTGTTTCACTGTAATAAAAGAAAAATTCATGTTTCTGGATTTTGTGCTAAGTAGTCATTAGATAACATGCCTGAAAAGAGGCATGAGAATCCAAGTCCTAAGCCACTTGTCTGTAGCCTAACAAGTCACCCTTTCTGTAAGCCTAACGAATTTTTGTGATTATCTGTGTGCTTCCAAAATGAGACAAGTACAACTGTAAATGTAATACCTCCCAGATAGATAGAAGAAATAGGTATCAGCTGTTTCAGTGACAATCTCAGCCTTTTCTCCTGCTTGCTAATTCCCTTGTTCTGAAGTATATTTAAATTGCCCTATGCCCCAATTTTGCACCTTTTCCCTTCTTTTCTCCTCCACTCCTGCCCCTCCATTAGTCCACTATCAGCATTTGCAGATGCTTACCTTCTCTTGCTTTTACCTACTGCACTGTTATTTCTTCTTCCCTTTCTTAGCAACTGTCCTTTCTTCTATACATCTTGCTGGTGTCGACTCACATTTAATTTGAATTAAAACTGCTTACATACAGAGTGACAAAAGTAGATTTATCTATTTTTCTGTTGATACCCTGAAACAGTACTAATAAATGCAAGAAGTGTCCTTTTAATCTATGTAATTTGTGCTACTTTGCTATTATGGAATGAATCAAATCAATGGAAAGGTTTCTACACATTTCATTGAGTTTATGGACAGTACTTCTCTCACATTTCTCTAGATATCATATGACTTCTATTTTTCATTGTGATTTTAATTCATTTTCCTAGTACTAAAAGTAAAGCTGTCCACACAATAATTCCTTGATCAGGCTTTTAGTCCTTTTAAAAGACAAACAGATTTTGTACCTTTTCATCCTCACACATAGTAACTGATCTTAATGACTGCATATTTTTAACAGTTCATTTACTTCATTTTCAGATTCTGTAAGAATGCTTGATGACTACCATTTAGTTAGATGCTTTAAGAATCTCTGTGTTGACACGTCAATACACACCCACATCTCATCTTTGTTACTAAAAAAAAGTTGACCTGAGGAAATGTCTTCATTTGCTATGAGTACTAGAGTACAGAAATGTAATTTCTCTGCAATACTTTTTATTTTACAGCTGGCCAATGACTAGGGCCATCAGTTCTATTGTGGATTCCTCATATTGGTAAAGCATATATTTGTTTTTTAAGAGGTAACTCATACTCCTGTATATGGATTCCATGTTCCTCAAATTCCCTCCTTGGCTTTTCTAATTTTACTTCTTCCTATTGTTTTCAAGATGATTGGATTTGGGCTTTCCCAATGATACATTATAGGCTCAAATAACTTAAATACCGAACCTTGACATTTAACTATATCGATCTTTGCCTTGCCTTCCTATTTTCTTTTATTTGTTTAGGGATATTCGTTCTGAGACTTTTGTGCTATGCTTAAGTATCATCCACACTGAGACTGAAGATTTTCATTTCAGCACCTCTGATTGAGGATACTTCTTATTTCTTTTTCTTTTTTTTTTTTTTTTTTCCTGAAAGTATAATGGTTTGCCTGTCTTTTCTGAGGACAGAATAATAAACTATTTGATTTTGTTATGAACATTTCCCCAAAAAATTCTGAATACTGTTGTACTATGTTAATGATTAATCAGGATTTTTTTTTAAAGTTGTTTTTTAATGTGTCTTGTTACAGTCTCTAATTTTGGTTGATGCTGGTCTACAGCTTCCAATAAACAAATATTTCAAGTATCAAAATGCAATTTTCCAACGCATAACTTAACCTCTCCATACATATGTTGTTGTTAGGGCTGTTATATTGGACTTTGTTCCTTTATTAAGCTTTTTCTGTACAGTGTATTTAATGTGTTTTTCTTGAACTGTCAGATAGTGTAAGCTTACTATTATTAAAGATCTGCATTTTGTCTATGTATTAGCCTCTCCACAGAAAAGCTTTCTCATCAAGCTGTTAATAAGCATTCTTTACTTTTCTTTTTCTTTTGTTTCATTATTTTCCCCAATAAATCTACACTATATATTCAACACACAGTGATGTGACACAGCATATAGGTATTATTAGCACTAATTGGCCTTACCTCTATGTGAAAAATACAGCAATTTCCTGATGAATTTATAGAAAATTATTATGCCTGTCTAAGCTATCAAATATGGAACGTGTGCTACATATTTGGCAGAAAAGGTATTTTAGATACACTGTAAAATCATTGAACAAATAAAATATTCATTACTTGCACAGGTGGATCAAATCAATAAATGCCATTTTGTTGTTATAAATTGTCTGATGTAACAAACATCAGCCTGGCAGAGGCATATATTCATATGCAGGCATCATTTTTTATCTGGCTTTTTCCAGTTAGGCACCTAATTCTCTATTGAGATTAAGGGCCACAGTTTTTGAAGGTGTCAAGATTATACAATTTCAAATAAATCATTAGAAATTTGTAATAATCAGCTATACTTGAAAATTAGTTTAAAAAGTAGCTCTCCTGAAGTCAACAGTAAAAATCATGGTGACTTGTAGGGCAAGGGGTAAGCGTTTCATTTCTGATCTTCACCTAGTAGTCAGTCATAGGTTTAAGGATCTAGTGCTAGTGATTCAGATTTTTTTTTTCTCTAAGTATTCCAGGCATGTCATTGGTATCAATGGAATGGTGTAAGCTGCAAGATATTTAATTAAAAAGGCAGATATTACAAGCAAAGACTACCGTTTGTTGAATAAAGGTTTATATAGTTTTACCCTTAATTCAGAGTCCTGAGCACTTGTTTTACAAACTGCAGAGTGCCCTCAAATGTAGTGACTTCATTGTGGAGTCAGAGTATTTATTGTGTAATGCTGAGTCATATAAAAAAAAAAAGAAAGGCATTCACTAGCCTGCAGGGAAAAAAAAAAAACCACCACAAACTTGGAGACAC
>JAVSBS010019472.1:0-33231 GCA_033124195.1 Coracias cyanogaster
TGTGTGTATTTTCCCCACAGGCAAATATCCATCTAGATTATAAATAACACAAAAGCAAAACTTGGATCCAAATATGAGAGATGAGAGGCTCAGCCCAGGTTCGACATCTGTAGGCGAGGAAGTGCTTTGACTTCTACAAGTGTTGAAACAAGCAGCATGGCATTTTGAAAAATGCAGACAGTCTTTCCTTGTGGTGCCAGCGTGGGCATGAATGCTGGCAAAAATTGAAGCTTGTCCCTTTTCATGCCAAAATCTATGGACTCTGAGTGTCTTAGCTGATTTCAGTTAAGATTTCGACTGAGCAAATAACTCGGTATTTGATTATGTAGATGGTTGATGTTTGAAGTCCACCTTCATGTATTCACGGGGAGCTCCCATGGGACTCAGTGGTGGCTGCATCTGATTTTATGGATGCAGAATTTGGTGCTCCTTTGATGTCATTGATATAGCGGTGGTGATAATGGTTATTACTCATTTGTATTCCAGTAGTACGTGAACAGTGTTAATACTTGGCTCTTCCCCAGAGTTTCTCGCGCTCTCAAGTGCGTTCTCCACTGAAAGTGATTCCCACTTGTATATGAGTGATGCACATATGACTCTTTGGAGCCAGCACATGAGAAGACCTCTTTATACACAGACATGCTGCAACATAGATTTGTATCGCTGTAACCATGAAATCTGTATCTTATCAGAAACAACACACAATCCATTACTTTGCGCAGATTTCAGTGCTTTACCAGGCAATGAAGGGAGGAGCAGAGGGCCACGCTCAGCCCCCTGGGCACACTATATTAGCCTTTACTGACTTGCAGACCCTTAAGCCCACAGACTGATTTCAAAGTCTTGTGACTAGGAGAAAGTGAAGATGGGTTGTCAACGTATCTGTCTTCTGGTGATAAACTCTGATGTTTAATGACTGAATCCAGGTAGTGGCCTGTCGCCAAGTTAGTGTACTCGTCAGTTCTCTGTCTCGGCCACTGTGCTTTACAGAACTGCAAGAAGCTGGTTTGTCTTTAATTAGCTAAACCTATTAAGGAGGAGACAGACAGACATGGACAGCAAGATGATTGAAGCCTTTTTTAATAGCCAGTAAAGCTAACACTCTTCCCCTAAATGTCAAAGTAGCAGCCTAAAGAACCGCTTCATCTATGAGCTGCAGAAGAAGGAAACATGGTTAGGTTACAGACATGCATGTAATGAGTTTATTACAATGTGTTAATTACCACGGCCAATAATTACACTTCATTATTAAAGCAACTTCCTTCAAGATAGAATAATGAGATACACACTTCCATATGTCCTTGTCAGTCAGAAGCCCAAGAAGAGTTCCTGTTCCACTTCGATCTTGTGATATGAAGTAACACAACTCCACTGAAGTCAAAGATGGATTGCTGGGGAGACAGGGGCTTCCGTTTTTTTAGTGGAGAGCTTTAATGCAACTTTGTTTTATTTCTGCACATTAAAGTTAATAACACAGCAAGTGTATTTTGAAGTTAAGTCTTTCTAGGATCTCTATGTTAAATAACTGCGAACAAACTTGATAGTTGCGCTATAGGCCCTCGCAATATATCATTTTGAGCTGCCTTCTATCTATTATGTTTTATCTGCCTGCAAAATCCATTTCTAATTCTGGCTGTATCTCCATTGTGATCACCTGCCAGAAATCTATTCCCAGGATTCTCCTTATTTTAGTGAAATATCTCTGCTTCAGCACCTTTCCCAAGGTGGCTGATCTAATCATGGCACTATCAGTTATCACTTCTCATTTCCTTTGCTAGCTCTATCAAATGCAGTGCACAGCCAAACAAAGTGACATTCAGATACTTTGAGTGACCAAGGCTGTTTCACATTCACAGAATGGTAGAGGTTGGAAGGGACCTCTGGAGATCATCTAGTCCAACACCCCTGCTAAAGCAGGTTCACCTAGAGCAGGTTGCACAGATCATGTCCAGGTGGATTTTGAGTATCTCCAGAGAGGAGACTCCACAACCTCTCTGGGCAGCCTGTTCCACTGCTCTGTCACCCTCACAGTAAAGAAGTTTTTCCTCATGTTCAGATGGATCTTCCTGTGTTCCAATTTGTGCCTGTTGCCCCTTGCCCAGTTTGGGCACCATTGGAAAGAGTCTGGCTCCAGCCTCTTGACACTTGCCCTTTCTTGATAAGCATTGGTAAGATCCCCTCCCAATCTTCTTCTCTTCAGGCTAAACAGCCCCAGGTCTCTCAGCCTTTCTTCATAAGAGAGATGCTCCAGTCCCCTCAGTACCTTTGTAGCCCTCTGCTGATCTCTTTCCAGTAGTTCCTTGTCTCTCTTGAACTGGGGAGCCCAGAACTGGATACAGTACTCCAGATGTGGCCTCACTAGGGCAGAGTACAGGGAGAGGAGAACCTCCCTCAACCTGCTGGTCATACTTTTTAATGCTTCCCAGGATACTATGGGCCTTCTTGACCACAGGGGCACATTCCTGGCTCATGGTTAACTTGTTATCCATCAGGATGCCCAGATCCTTCCCCACAGAGCTGATTTCCAGCAAGTCAAGCCCTAACCTGAACTGGTACATGGGGTTATTCCTCCCTAGGTGCAGGACCCGACACTTATCTTTGTTGAACTTCATTAGGTTCCTCTCCACCAAGCTCTCCATCCTGTCCAGATTTTGCTGAATGGCAGCCCAGCCTTCTGGTGTGTCAGCCACTTGGTCCCTTTATCCAGGTCATTGATGAATATGTTTGTCAAGGGTTAGGGATGGACTGGCCACTAGACAAACAACAGATGCTCTCTTTTAACGTCTCTTCCTTCCCAAAGAGCAAGAGAAAAGGAATAACGAAGAGAGACTTATGGATTGGAAAAGAAGACTAAAACTACTTTAATAAAACAATAACAATAAAATACATACAAATATTTACAAAACCAATATAAACCCCAACCTCCCTGATGGCAATTATGAGATCGTAACCACTGATGCTGTGGGACAGGCAGTGGGGAAGGCCCAGACTGGGGACTGGATTCAGGAGTGGGATTTGGGAACTAGATGCGGGAATACATGGATTGGGATCAAAGGCAGAAGAATGGGCAGAGACCTCCCTGGATGCTGGCCATTAGAGAAGAGGTCTTAACCCTTGTGATCCCTCAGCTTTATACTGAATATGACATATATGGGATGGAATACCTTGGTCAGTTTAGGGTCACCTGTCCTGTCTGCTCCTCCCTGCAGGCGCGACCTTCTACTTTATGGCACGAGGTTTAGCAGTGATCTTGGTTTCTGTAGGAGCAAGTGTAAGCAACAGCCTTTCTGCACATCACTCCTTGGTAGTAACTATAAACGTCAAGTGTTATCGCTTCTAGAAGCAGACACTGCCTGAAAAAATACACTGTTAAATTCAGAAAGCGCAGTTACTCTAGAGGAGACTGAGCTGAAAAGCAAAATCACTGGACAGAATTAGTCCTTTTCTAGCTCAAACCAGGACAGTGTTGAACAAGACTGGACCCAGTCCTGACCCCTGGGGAATGCTGCTAGCTACAGGCCTCCAACTAGACTTTGCACCACCAATCACAACCCTCTGAGCTCTGTTATTCAGCCAGTTCTCAATCCACCTCACTGCCCGCTCTAACCCACACTTGCTGAGCTTACCTATGAGGATGTTAGGGGGGACAGTGTCAAAAGCCTTGTTGAAGTCAGGGTAGGCAACATCCACTGCTCTCCCCTCATCTGCTCAACCAGTCATGCCATCATAGAAGGCTATCAGATTGGTCAAGCATGATTTCCTCTTGGTGAATCCATGTTGACCACTCGTGATTTCCCTCTCTTTTACTTTGCAAAACTGAAGTTGAATGTGGCTTTTAAAACATTTGCCCTTCGCTCCAGGAATGTGACTTGTAAAGCACACTGTGAGAAGAGTTAATATTAAGCAGATAACATAGCTGCCTCTTTATTTATCGCAGGTAGATTCCATTTATAGTGACCGTCTGGTTATTAAACTCCACATCCACAAACTCTTTTTTCAGGTAGAGGAGAGCAATGCTTCATTCCTGCCAGGTGGCAAGAGAGCCCTATCTTTCTGTCAGAGAAATAAAATTTGTTACCTCCTTGTTCCTAACCTCCATTCTTGTCTGTTTGTATATACGTGTATCTCTTTTAAATATGAGTGTGACTGTATGCAAAGGTCAGCGTATAACCCATCAGGGTGCCTGTGTTTCTCAAGTAAGGAGTCACCTGTATAGTGGGATCTTCTGTTGAGTTTAAATGTGATTTCTATGGACACCAGTCCAGCAATAGCATCTTTTTTTTTTTTCATTTGGCCTTTATGTTTTTTTTTTTTTTTTCCTTGGGTGACAAACCTCTTAGTGTTATCTTAGATTGCTATCATGGACTAATACTTGTTTTAATAAGTGTGTGGCTGACTACTCCATCCGCTCTGGAAGATAAAGTTATCCACGTGCGTCCTCACAGCCCTTCCTGCTTTGCGCCATTTAACACATGCTGTCATGAGCCTGCTTCACTGCAGTCTCATTTCTCTGTTGGTTTTTGCGAGGGCTGAATCCTAAATCTTGCTCTTTTGGAGAAAGCAAGGAGCAGGCTCTCACCAGCCTGGCTATGAGTGTGGGGAGAGCCATCTCCTCACACCTGTCTAGGCTTTAGAGCACCACGAAGTGCAATACTTGTATGGTGCTGGGGGTTTACTGTGAGCAGCACAGCTCTGGATTTCTTCTGAAACCATACAACCTTCTTTTGGGGGATTTTTTTTTCCCCACTGTATGAATCAGATAAAGCTGTCTTTCAGTCTGCAGTAGATCAACACGCATATTTTCTCTGTAGCCTGTTCAGGTTGCAGAATTGAGTTTATTTGTTTCAGACAGCAAGGGGAAACATTAGGAAAACAGGTTTTAAGGTAACACAAAGAACCAGTCTGATTTGTTGTTTATGACCCAAGGTACAACACAAACCAGGTGCTCTGTGTTTCAGTTCTTTGGCACATATTTTGATGAGCTGTGTCACGGCCTGGCATCTTTCAGGGCAAAGTGTTGGCAGTCCCTCCTGTCTGTCCCTGGGACGCTGTCCCTCGGGTCAGCTGCGGAGGTGCAAACCAGGGAGCATCTGCCCTAACGGGATGGCAGAGCGAGCTTCTGTCTGTCCTTAAATCATAATTTCCAGTACAGCTAAATAACAAGGTTTGTGTCTAACAGCTTAAAGGGCTGCTCATTGCTGCATTTTTTTTTCTAGCTATTTCTTCACGGTAGGAAAGTAGAGAAATCTGTGTTAAAATAATAATTATATGCTGACAGTACTATATTTCCACCCGGCGTGAGCTGGCAATAGTTGCAAACCAAAACATTAGGTCATTAAAGAAAAAAAAGCCCCAACTTGATTAAATACCTCTGAATGTTTTTCTGATTAGCTATTCTTAAGAAGAGCATGTGGCTATAATATAAGGGTGTACTTGACAGCAGCAATTGCTTTTTTTGGGAAAAGGTAAAATACTCAAGTTTTAATGTGTATATATGTGTATTTGAAAGGATTTCTTGCTGATCGTAGCTATGGGGATTTATATCTTACTAATAATCCATTTTTAAGAGCCACCACAAAATCTCCCTGCCAGGAAATATGTGAAATCCCCTCAATATTGTATTTCTGGAAAGAACAGTTAGCAGTGACTAATGTGCTCGGGGTTTTGTTTTAGTCTCTTTTTTCTCTTCTCTTCTCTGGCTAGACAGAGCTGAATTTGCACTTGAGCATCAAACAGCTGTGGTGGACCTTGCTGTAGTGTTGATGGTATTGAAGGAGTATGAGGCTCAGGCACTGCCTGCAGTGTGCATCCTGCAGTCATGCAGGTAAAAGGGTTTCTATCCGAAAGAGCTTGCTGCAGTGGGGAGGTACTTGCAATTGGGTGAGGATTTGGAAGGGGGAGAGGGGGTGGTGTTGGGAACAGAAACTCCCATTTACCCCATGCCCAGTCATGGCCAGGTCCACTGCTCTCAGAGGCAGGCTGAAGCTGGCTCTCTTGACTATATTTTATTAAAGCACTGTGTGTCTGAGGAGACTTCAAAGTAGAAATTGTCAAAAAGGTGCATTTATAGGCCACCACTTTTACCACCTGTTTCTTCTTTTGGTGCACTCTACCATGTATTTGCTCCAGTGTGCTCCATAGCAATGCTTTAGGGCTGATACCTACAGCACATATATGTCTGGAGCTCCTTTCAGGACCTCTTTAAAGGATGTTGCTGGAGCTAGCAAGGAGAGGAGGATCTGGTGCTGGTGGAGACTTGCATGACTGCAGGAGAGTTGTGGCTGCTGCTGGGCCCATGGGAAGTCCTGGAGCTTGAGAGAGGTTGGTGGGCTGCCGACCATCCCTCTCTGAGAGCATGTCTGAAACCCAAGCATGTGCTGAGTGTGGAAGGATGTCCTAGTTATTGTGGCTCCTGCTCCCATCGTATCAGAGCAACTCATGATCTGTGGTGTGCATTTTACAGTGTTAGCCCTGTGAAGCACTGCAGGGTTTTCCTTCCCTCTTCCCTCCTTCTGGGCCTTCCTTCCACACTTACATTTGAAAAACCAAGGAACCCAGGGGTTAAGAGTGAGGTATTTTTAATTATTTCAAACTGTTGTTTGAAGACATAGCCTAGGGTAATTGAACCTTTTGTTGTGTTGATATGCCCCTGTCTGCACCCTGAAGTTGCATGTGTACAGTGGTCTCACAGACATAATTTCTGCTACCAGAAAGATCCAGGGGAAAGATTCATCTGAAAGGGTTCAAAGGAGGCTCAGCATCATGTGCTCACAGATTTCCTCAGCTCTTCTGGACTCTTTTAAAGGCAACGGGGATATTAATTTTTCTCCTGAAAGTTACATACTTTTTTTTCTTCACTATGCATTCCAGAGAGCAATTTCTCAGGAAGAGTGCTTCCAGTTTAATCTTCAGATTATCTGTTGTTTCTTTTTCACCCAAGATAAAGCAGCTGAATAATCAGCTAACCCTAATTCAGGCAGAGCTGGGGACTATGTATGGGCGTATGTGTAGGGATCCAGATCTGAGGAGTACTGCTTTAGGTCGCAGTGTTTCAGCTGCACAGCCTGAGCGCATCGGTTATTTGGAGATGAGCACAGGTGCTCCAGCGAGCCTGGCCACTGCTCAGGAGCCGGGTTCCTGAGCTCCCTGGAAACACCCTGGATTTGGAAAGCAGAGCAAAAGGCATGTTTCTGCAAATGTTAGAGTGGTGAATGTTTTGCCATTAAATGCAGTGAGCAAGAGAAGAGAAAATTTTCACTCATATTTCTCCCCTGTACAAAGATGTGCCAAGCAGAGAAGAATGGGGTCAGGGGACTGACTGTGGTTGTCTGTGTCTCAGGCTGCCTCCATCTCAGCCCTGGCCAGAGGCAGGGTGACCTGCTCTCACATCTGCTGCCTTTGCTGCTCTGAAGCTCCCACCTCAGTCACACCACGAGGTGGTACGTGTGTGGTGCCCCAGCCGGGACATCCATCCGCAATGTGTTGTGGGGAAGCTAAAGTCTCTGTGCATGGGGACCGCTCCTCATGAAAATTTGCCAACGCTAAACCTTAGTGACAGAAAGTGGCTCTGAGAGCCTGGCTTTTGTATCTCCAAGTTCATTGGGTCCTTGTAGTACTAGAACTGGATTGAGACAAACTATCTCCTGACATTAATGTACTTGACCCTGTAGAGTACAAGCTAGCCAAGCAGCTACACGCCATTAATCTCCAGTTGCTCGTCACGTAGTATATTCATTAGTCCAGGGCCAAACAGTGGTTAAGTTGTCAGTGTAGTCAGTGTAGACCATTACAAGATTTCTTTTAGCTCCTAGTTAGTGCCAAGTTTGCATCTAGGTAGTGGTGTTTGCAACCATGTAGACAAATGCTCTCAAATTTCACCAGTCACTGCACCAAAGCTAGGGCTTGGCATTGGTTCATCCTCTAGATGTGCTTTCAGAACCAACACCTTTTCCTGTGCTTGGATGGCTGGTCCAGTGAAAGCTCAGGTACCTGTAATGGAGGCTGCCCACCTTTAGGCACTCCTACGTAGTGCATCAGGTAGACCAAGATGCTTAAGAGGCAGCTCACAGAGATCTCTTGATTAACTGGGATGCGTTTTCACCCTGTGACCTCTTTGGGTACAGCTGGGATGGAGGTGGGTTGCATTATTTCAATACATGTTCACAAGCTGATTTTATTGCCTTGCTTTGCAGGGAAGGAATGCTCCAGGCATTCCATGGCAGAAATTCCCCTTATTCTTGGACACTGCCCAAGGGTTACTCATCAGAGCAATAGTTGCTAAAAAGTGACGATGGTGAGCACCAAGACTTACAGAGTGCTTTAATATGCCAGGTTGTGATGACTGTGCATAGAGTGGCATCCTTTGGTAGCTTGAATTGCTATAAAAGGCTTCAATAGCCTTTCTCTGACAAAGTGCTGGTACCTGTAGTCGCTAGTTTTTGTGAGAAAGTTTTGCGAGCTCAGTGCCGCTGTACACATACTGATCTGTGGCTGCTCTTGAGGTGAAAACTATTTATGTTTTAATACATTAAGTTCTACTCACCCTGTTCTGTATGGAACTCTTGTTTTCAAAGCATAAAAAAAACAAGAAGGAAGAATGTTGAGATGTTTTAACACAGCAAAAAGCATTTTCTTCCTACACACTACCATTTCAGAGAGGGAACAGCTTCTCCTCCAGTTCTGTTTTGGTCTAGGTCTCTCTCTTCTGAGATTTAAACATATGCTTATATCGGCTCCTCAGCTGGTATGTATCTGTTGACATGTATATCTGCTGACATAATGTGCTTTTTGCATTTACACCTGACGTTTTTGCTGTGGGTCTTTAAACTTAGCAGATTCCTCAGGTTTTAAACATGGTCCTTTAACAAAGCTGCAATATGGGGGCTTTGAGGTTTTTTGTTTTCATGAGAAGAACATCGACATAAGTACCAATAGGATAAGAAAATTATTAGGAAGTTGCTTTTTATCTTGACATCTATAGGATTTCTTAAGTGCCATGAAGCAATTGCCCTTATTCAGCAGATGGGTACCGTGATGCTCCAGGTGGCTGGTTATCACCTGACAGTCTGTGGCACAACTGGAGCAAAATCCAGGTGTGCTGGGTGTCTGTGAAGTGTTATCACTGCAAGGCTTGCCCTTCTTCTGGGAAGCTGCCCACAGCTGGAGGCAGGTCCATGATGGTGAGGCACACAGCGTGCTCTAGCTTTTGCTGCTTCAGATCCAGGGCAAAGCAGGGATTTCCAGTAGTGTGTAGGTAAAGCTGGAACACAAATCCATTGAAAATCCATGAGTGTCCAGGTAAGCCACTGAGATCACTTGCAAACCATCACTTTCCTCAGCAGATACGGAAATGAGCACCTTTGGGAACCGTTGGGGCTGCTGTGCCTGGCCATAGCAAGGTTTCCTTTCAGATTTCATTTATGGGATTTTGTCCTAGCTGAAATACCATTTGAGGAGACAGAATAGCAACTTTAACTTCTATTCAGGCCATCTGCAGGAAAGATGTTAATTATCAGAGAGTGGCATAAAATCCTGGTTCTGATGAAATATCTCAATGACTTTTGAGGATCCTGAGATCATCTGTGATAGGTTGACCTCATCACCTCTGTTAGATGCTCTGGAAGAGACTCTGATAGGCCACAGGAACTTAGTTCTCTAATTTTTTTCTTGATTGCTCCTGTTGTCCTGGTTTTGGTTTTTGTTTCCTGTTTTCCCCCAGTTGTAAGCATTACTATTTTTTCATCCTATGTCCCACACATGCATTCTTCTGCAAATGAAGGAAAGGAAATGGTCATGGTCAGATTTCGGTCTTTAAAAAACAAGATTTTGTTTTATTTTTGGACAGACTACAAGGGATAAAGTCAAAGTTGTCCGAAGATAAATAGGTACTATCATACTGAGACTTTGAGAAGTGCAAAATGATATGGAAGTAAGTTTGGTTTTTTCCTATACGAGTCAAAGGCACCAAATCAGCTGAAGTGATTTTTGATGTGGTGCTTAGCGTTTTTTTTTTCCTATCTCTTCAGTTCTGTGTTACAGAAGAGCTGGTTTTGAAACTATGTTGAATGGAAATAAGGAGTGTAGTTTGGGCTTGAGACTGAAAGCTAGTGCAGCTGTTACTAGGACCACGCTTTTAAGTCCTTTAGGCTGATGTAGGTGACTTCCTGCCGTAAATACTGTGCAGTTTCTATTTCATGTGGTTGGATTTCACTACAAAACTTCTGGTCATTCATCTGCCCTGCTATGATTTCTTTGTGTATTATTTAAAGGAATATCCATTGCAGTGTTTTTGCAGGCTGATATAATACCGACTTGGTGCTCAAGACCTGCCCTTGCGCTGAATTTGTTCCCACTGTAAGGCAAGGCAATCATGAAGGATTCCAAGCCCAAGGATGCATCCTCTGCTACTGCAACTTGGGGACTGAAATCTAATGGAGTGATTTCACCTGGCCAGATCCGTGTGGATGTGTTGACTTTGGTTACAGTACTGGAGGCTGCGTAATCAGTGGTTGTGATAAGGAGAGTAAGAGTTTTAGGTGTAAATCTGACAGTGAGTTGCTTGCTACTTGTTTTTTGTTTGGCAGTTCGTTGTGAAGCCGTAGCTACAAGTTTCACTTTCCATAGGGATGGGTTTTTTGTTTTGTTTTGGTTTTTTTTGTTGGTTTGGTTTTTTGTTTCTTTTGTTTTGTTTGGGTTTTTTTGTTTGTTTTTTTTTTTCTCCTGGGCAAGCTAAGCAGAAATTGTTGGAGCTTGCTCTTATCTGTGGCTCATACCTATCATCATGCTCTAGACAGACATTCTCTCCTCTTCCAAAATATGGAAGGTTTCCTGTTAATTGTCAGGAAACTGGGAAGGGGGTGGGATTCTTTCCTACAGTCTTGTTGCTCTCTCATGTACAGCTTCCTATTGTTTTGTGTTAACTGTGCATATTTGAAGATTTCTGAGAAGAGGATTGATACTGTGAATCCTTAAAGAAAATATTAGATTCAAAGATTAGAACTGGCTTTAATTGCCACTTTGGTCTGTGATGCTCTTCTCTTTTCACTGCAGCACAGATGAAAGTTTATTCCTAAAATAAATAATAATCTGATTCTTACCTGAGTTTAGCTATTTACTTGGAGGAAAGAAGTTTTCTTAGAAATGAGAAGACTATTAAAAAACCTGTATTGGGTATTTTAATTGCAGTGTGCGATGCATCCTTTGAAGTTTTATTACCTATTATATACTTGATTCAAAAGTTGCCTTTTGCAATAGCTTAAGGTTTTTTTATTTGCCTGAGAATATTAACATTTCTATTTCAAGCTTTGAAAGAGCAAACTTTCTGAGCATGATTATGAACATTAGGTTAATGCATAATCCCCTCTCAGAGGTTCTCCTAGATTTCCATGTGCTTGTTTAGAGGCTGTTCAAAGGTGCTTAGCTTTAATTGCCATTATGTGAGCACACAGCAATAAGGACCCAAGAGTCTTATCAATTATTCTGTTCACAAATTCATTTTTAGATCGTCTCAGAGCTGTTCTAAGGTGAATTTAGATTGAAGTTACTGGGAGGTGTAAAGATTTTCATCTAAATGGGGGGAAGGTTCTGTTGGCTACTTATTTAAACACTCCATGGTTATACCTTTTTTGATCTTAATGTAAATGCTGAGGATTTGTTTTGTTTCCTGTGACATTGTTTTTGCAGATTTTTTATCTGCCTTGGATGTGCAGACTTTTATATGTATGCTTTTATAGGCCCACATAGAAATAATAATACAGGGCTGTTTAGAAATGGCATGAATGAATGAGTCTCTATGCCTTATAAGGTCTTAAATGTTTGAGTTAGAATGAAAAAAGGACCTTGCCTTTTAACAGCCTTTGAAGATGTTACTTGGAGGGCTAGTACAGGGGCAACATAACTGAAAGGTGGCTGGACCTGCATCTTCCACCATCCAAGAGAAGCCCTTCTATAGTCAAAGTTCCTGCTTCAGCATCCTATCTAAAGATTTGTGAAGCCCACAAGGGAGTCCACAAGAGTGAGTCACTGTCGAGTAAGAAACTGGAAATGTGTTTCTAGAGTGCAGGAAAGGACTGGTATTTGGGGAAGTGCTTTCTTGTGCAGCCTGCCCAGTACCAGAAGGTCACAGCAAGACTGAGGTAAAAAAAATCAGCCATGTTGTGCATTACACTGCGAAGTGGAGTAGAAAAGATATTTTTACATGGTTGTATTGTAGAATCAAGAGTTGACTTCTAGAGGTCATACAGAGAAACATGTATGACCTGTACTTGATGCTATGTGTTACCCAAATTATGAACAGCTTTCTGGCACTGGAGACAACTAACACCAGTATCAATAGCAATAAAACACAACGGGCTTGTTGCATTAGAAGAATTCAAATTGTCTCTGGCCTTGTTCATCCCACCAGTGTGTGTCATCTGTGCATGGGGTACTCCAGAAACTGGGCTGCGCAGATTTGTAGTGTCTTAGCTAATGAGAGCCAATAGTCCTCTTATGTGTATATTGAAACAAATAATGTGTGCTGGCAAAGAGTACAGAAACACTGTTTTGAACCCTGCCACAACCAGATGCTAAGAGCGTGAGAAATGCACCAGTCAATTGGAATTAGTTTGTTGAACCCAATGAACTGCCGTCAGCCGGGCAGTGGGAGATGCCTCCCGGCAACCTGCAGCCCTGTCCCCACTGGTAGCCCCAGCCTTGGTGGTGGGTGTTTGTGGTCCCCCCAGCCCGGTCCCAGCAGTAATGTCTCTGCTACCTGCCTGGGGCCACTTGTACTGCACCTGATGCTGGTCTTGGAGAAATAAGTATAAATGCCACTCGGATGGTGTGGTTGTCCTCATCAGCTTCCTTTGCTTACCTTGCAGGTCTGAGTTTCTTCTCCTTGAAGTTGGCAGGTTCCACCCAGCACCTTGTTTGTACCTGCCCAAGGCCTTATGCGTTACTGTACCCTCGGCACGGCATTCACCCCACTGGCACGGCCTGTTGCCTTTATTTCTGATTCTCATTCGGCTCTTGGATCATTTTCCAGTTTGCCTTTTGATATTTTTTTTTTAAATAACTTTTTAAAACTCAGGGGTAACTAAAACATTTTATGTTTGGTTTGGTTTTTTACATGAAATATTTTTGGTTTAGTTAAAATTCTCCCCCTTTCTGACAAAACACTCTGTGTGTGTTTGGTGAAGGGTTGATCAGCTTTTCAGTACAAAATTTCAGTTACAGTAAAGGTTTTTTGTTTGCAGAATTTCTGAGGTTCTGTATTCTGGGTCACAAGCCTGATAGGCATTTCCAGGGTGTGGGAGACGGACCCCCTACATTAATGAGATGTCTTGTTAAGCCAGCGAGGAAAGAACTATCATGAAAAACACTCACCACCAGATTTCCAGAGTTCTTCAGGAAAAGCAAGTGCAGTTTGTCCTGAATCCTGGTTAATTTATTCCCCATTCCATAAAGGTTATTCCCTACCAGTCCAAAGGCTGCCATTAGGCTGCTGTCATTAACCATCTGCTTAGCATGTAAAACTCCTCGGGGCAGGGATCGTATCTTTGCTTTGTACTGTGTAAAGCTGAGCCTGTAGCTGACACTTGAGAAACAATTAATGATAATGCAGCTCAGTAGGGTACTAGATACCAAGCTAATAAGAGTGGTATAAATGCCTGGCTGGCTGGGATTAGAGGGACTTCTGTGTCCCAGCGGTGTGTCTCCAGCAGGTGAAGGGAAGTAGTCTTAAAGCAGCATCTGACAAGGAGCAGTGAAAGAATAGGTGGCGTTGCTGAACGATGTGAAAGAGTCAAGGATGCAAGAGAATCACATTTTGGGCATATATCTGTGTCTTCCTTCATTATTATTATGGGATTTTACCAACTAAATATTTTTCTTTACCATGGAATAAGGCATCACTTCAGGGCATTAATCTCATTAGTGCCTGGGTTTTCCTTTGTGTGGTCTTCTGCACACATTATAAGTCGACACGATCATATTTGCCTTTGTATCTTAATGATCCCTGTGTGTCACGGGGAAAGAGAGAGAAGCACAGTAGATTTTCATCTTATGTTAATCCATCAAAATCAAGTTAGTTACGAGTGATGGAGGAGGCGTGTGTCTGCTCACTGACGTCAGCACCCAGCCGAAAGCTTGCCAGTTGCCCAGCAACCTTCCCAGAGGAAGATGGATGTCCTGCCACCCGCTCCGCTTTTAGCTGAGCCGCAATATATTCCCGGTACCACATCCTCCACGCAGGCAGGAGGCAGGCACGCGGGCTCAGCCGGAGGGGATGTCGAGTCTCTCAATAGCTGGCTTTTTTGCCAGGGCTGGATAAAATGCATTTCACGCCATCCTTGTTAGAACCGTTAATTCAGTTGACTACATCACGTCGGTTTGGGAGCAGGTGCTGTGAGCTTGTTCACATTGCTGGCATTGCTCTTCCCCTCCCTCAGGCTCTTAAAGCCACATTGCCAGCATCATTTCTGCCTACTTTTTAGAAATGCCCTTATCTGTTAATAACAAATAAAACGTGGGCTGTAGGAGCTCAGTGAATGCCGTATATGTCACTGACCTCTCACTGTTTGGTAGTTTGTTTAGTTCCTGAACCGAACTCCGCTAGGGCAGGGCCAGATCTGCCATCCGCTTCGCTGTGTTTTATTGTCCTGTGGTTGTCCAGTGTCAGGACTCCTGGCCATGCATGCGGTGGGACAGGCACTGTCGGGATGCAGCCTGAGGAGCCTCTGGAGAAATCACAAGGGCTGTTTCTATTGGAGAGTGTTTTGTTTAATGCCAACATTTTGAAGCCAAATAGGACCTGACAGTGTCTCTTTAATTTTATGGAATATTTAGTTATTATAGGATGCATTTATTCACTATTTGGATTTCTTTAGATGTGCCAATCTTGCACTCTAGAGTGAATTTTAAATTCTTACACATTTACAATGATTGGAGCTAAATCATGCTGAAAAGTTCACACAAAATCCTACCTGTGTAATTGCAGATACATTTCATGGTCTGGCTCTGGCGCCTTTATTTATGTTGACAAGCTCTTTACTTAGGGTTTGATTCAGGAAAGCAGTTACAAATGTACTTGACTTTAAATCTTTTAATAGTCCCATTGAAGCTAATGAACCTCTTGACTGGTTTAAACTTGAATGTGTGCTTTGCTGGATCTGAACCCGTGTGGCTTGGGTTGCTGTCAGATCAGGTTCTTTGACCACTCCAAATTAGGATATTGTAACATGAAAGGGGTATCAGGGAAAGCACCAACTGTCTTAAGGGGAAAAAAATATGCAGCCCCTGACACTGAGATAAATCTGCCCCAACCCAGAAACCATTGCTCTAGTTTCATATGTTCCTTCCTCTATCACCCCACCAGGAGCAGCTGGTTTTGGGTGTGCAGCTTCTCTGAGGCTCTTCCTCACAACCCTGTCTTGGGGTGACTCCATCCATGTGCCCATGACCGTAGGCAAGGTGGTCTCACAGGGACTGCCTGTGAGAGGTAATATTTGTATTAGCAGGCAGGGAAAACGCGCAGCAGCAGTGAGCTGCATGTGGAATGTTTCAGCATGGCTCTTGCTTACTCTGTGCTTATATATGTGGCAATTACGTGCCATTTCGAATGCACCTTCTAGTGGCAAGCCATTTATCAACTGACTATTGAACTTGTTATTTTCTAAAGCATATGGTGTGTGGCTCCTGTTTGAACAGCTCCTTGTTCTTCCACCTTACATGGATTCCTTCCTATTCATTTTGTTAAAGTCCTTCAACTCTAGGTTGATAACTTTCATCACTTGGATAGTGGGGCTGTGTTCAATGACAATGCCGTTGTTTTTGTCTGTGCTGTTTCTCAAATGGCTGTACAATGGTGACAGAGAGAAGTACCTGGAAGCAGAGCATCAGATGCCTGAAGTTCAGGAGGAGGAATGTTTTCAGAATGCTGGTGTGCTTATTTGTTTGGAAACGAATAAGGACTATGAAAAACTAACGTCATGTTCACCAGATGGGAGCCTGGATAACAGCAAAAGGCTACATATTAAGGTTTTAATAGAATGAATCATGGGTTGTTGGTGAGAAGCATTTCTTACAACAGAAACTGTGATCGGGGAACAAGTGTTCTTGCTCCAGTCTCAGTCCGAGCACAGCTCTTGCCATATTCACTCCTTATTACGGGAGATTGGTGTCTGGTCCTCTATTCAGCCAAGTCCAGCGGGATTGAGTCCCACTCCTTTGGACAGAGATAGTGGTTTGCTGCTCATGGGTTCCCATTTCAGGGAAATGTCAAAGAAAGACTTTCCTTCTCATGGTTAGATAAACTTTCCCCCAGCCCTCACTGAGGGGTCTGATGGGAATGTGCTGTAAGCCACATACTGAAAGAGTGTCAGTTGGGGTCTGCACAGGGGAGCCTGCTCATCCTACCGGTGCTGGTCCTAATAAGTACCTCATTAATTTGCATTGTAAAAATGCCTGATGAGCCTGGTTCTGCCCTGTGGTCCTGCCCTTACTCAGTGCTGTATAAACACAAAACAAAAAGGACCTTTTCCCACCTAAAAGGGTTTACATTATAAGAAACTACCCTGCAATATGAGCAGGTAAACTCTTAGATTAGAGCCGTTATTGCAGATGAACAAAGTGTTTCAGCCCTGCCATTTGTCCTGTGTGGTGAGACTCATCTGGCCACTGCGGTGTGGATGGCCATGAGCAGCCTGGCATCTCCTTGTAATTTGCAGAGAGAAACAGGCACTCAAGGTGCAGATCAGCTCAGCCCAAGGTGTGCTTCTGACCAGGTGATTGCCTCCATGAATGCCATTCTGCCAGTCTTCTGGAGCCCAGGTGACCAGTACAGCTGTAGGCAGGTTAGTTCGTACTCTGCAGCAGCCTAGATTACGTGGTTTGGATTGCCGAGGTAACGCCAAAGCAGGCCCACTGTGTGGTTTCACTGAACTGGGGGCTGTTCAGAGCTTGATTCTGCTTGATGCTGGGTGTTTCGACTCTCCCTTAGGATGAGGAGGAATCGAGGTCACTCAGTGCCATCCAGTATGGTGTCCTAGAGAAGCATGGAGGAAGAGTAGAGAAGCCAGGTAGCCAATCCCAAAGAGCTACTAAAGAAACAACAAGAATATCTTCTCTTATTTGAGACCATTTAATCTTTTTGAATGAGTAATATAATATTTATAAAATTATAATGTATAATAAAAATAATTTATAATATTATAGTAGCTGTAATAACTTGCTTAAATATTAAAAATAGTTAATGAGAGAAGTGGAATAAGCATGCTTAATGCTTCTCACTGAACTACTACTGTACCTTCTGCTAGAAGAGTTTTATTTAAATGCATAATTTTCTCCCATTTTAACAACACTGACTGGAGCAAACACCCTGGCTCTGTGTGCCCTTCTGGATGCACAGCAGGATGATTATTTTTAAAGCTCCCTGTCTGGTACATGTCCTAGCTCTCTGGAGCACCACCTACTGTCACATGAATTATCCCTAGGAAGAGGAGGGCTTTTCAGCAAAATGCATTAACCTGTCAGGTGCGTTTTTGGGATGAAATACTAGGTCTTTTGCGGTAGGTGAATTTTGTATATTATTTTATGAATTATTAGATATGATTCCTTTAATTTCTGGGAGGAAAGCCACAAACTCAGCCCAGCTCTCAGTAAAGTGCTGTTTCCTACACTGCAGAGAGGTTGTGGAGTCTCCTCTGGAAATAGTCAAAACCCACCTGGACATGATCCTGCGCAACCTGCTCTAGGTGAACCTGCTTTAGCAGGGTGTTGGACTAGATGATCTCCAGAGGTCCCTTCCAACCCCTACCATTCTATGATTCTGTGCTTAGTGTGAGCAGACTCCTCGGAGTGCTGTCCTTTTCCCACCAGACTCATCCTTGTCTTCTCAGATCTTTGGCTAGTTGGTCTCTGTTAATGGACCGACCCTGCTGTGTGTGGTGAAGGCTGGGTAGAGCTACGTGTCGTATTCACAGCATTGGCAGTTTGTCTGTACAATGTGGTGAAGTGAGGTGGTGTTTAAAGATTTTCTGATGACTGGGACTGGACAACTTGTAGTCAAAAATCCTAAAAGAAGTTGGTGCAGAAGGTCTCTGATCTGCTTCTGTTAACTTCTTACACCTCTTGGAAATTCACGAGTGAACTCCCGCAAGAGGAAGATCCTGGTTAAGGACAGGCAGCTTAGTCTGACATCAGTCCCGGGCAAAAAAATAGAAGTGATAGAGGATTTAGAGAATTAAAGGTAGGAAATATAATTAATGCCACTCAACATTCTTTTTTGGAGAATATGTCTTGTCAAACAAACCTGATTTCTCTGATGAGATTGCAACTTTGGAGGACAAGATAACTGTGTAGGTATAATAAACTTCTGTAAGGCGTTTGATTTTTATTCTACATGACAATATGATAAAAATATTAGTACTATATACTTTCACTGAAGGAAATGTTAAATGTATTAAGAACCAGGTAACTGACAGACCTCAAAAAGTAGTTGTCAATAGGGAATCATCACTGAGTGGGAACATCTTTAATGTAACTCTGCAGGGATAAGTCAGAGCCCCCATGCTATTCATCATTTTTGGCAGTGATCTGGAAGTAAATATAAAATTATTTCTGATAAAATTTGTGAGTGACACAAAGATTGATGAAGTGAGAATGAGGGTAGTAGGATACAGTGCTCTTGGTCACTTGGTTAATTGTCCTTCCTGAAAAAAAAATTTAAAATTCCTTTAAATCTAGTTAAATAAGGAAGTTTTCATGCATCTGGAGAGGAATACAGCACAGAGCTGTGGCCCAGCCTGGGAAGCAGAAGCTTTATGAAAACGCTTTTAGTTTGCTGGCTTCTCTAGAGAAATGGGTTTTCCCAGGGGAAGAGGCTGTTTGCCTGCAGGATCCCTTGGCCTCTGTGTGACAGTGGTGATGGTCCATGGCTTGGCAGTGCTGCTGTTTGAGAAGCCTCCCTGAGGAGGCTGCTGATATAAAATGACTCTTCATCCAGAGTGCTGTGGAAGGCCTAAGAAAACTGTGGATTTGGGACCAGTTATATTTCTGTGTTTGGTTGTGTATCTGTGAGATCTTGAGTGTTTTCTCATTAACCGTTGTCCATTGGAAGTATTTGAAGTTGCCTCTACACCTGTACACAGAAACTCGGGAACCAGGCTTAGTAGCAGTGTGTGGGTATGGGGCAGGGTACATCCTGGGGTGGCTGGCTTGTAATTCTCTGTTAGCACCTCCAAACTTAAACTAGGGTACAGCAGCAAGGCGCATACAGCGAAGGGGAAACAGAGGTATTGCATACCCATATAATGGCTCTATTATGTTGGTGGCTTAGCATGTAACAGAGACTCGTCTTAAGTGCAAAAGCTCCTTGCATCCACGGTTACCTGCAAACCACAGGTGCACGTGCATGCAGTCTGCAGCATGCCAAGGCTTTCCCACCTGGTGAGACCAATAGAGATATTGTGTTCCCAGGTGCCATGTACTGCATCCCACTGGAAACAGGAATATAAAGTAGTGCATTATGAAGAGGGCTGTATCAGTGCCAAGGACCTTCAGTAGTGGACAGGGATAAATGCATAGGAGTAAGATTCTGGAAGAGTCTTCTGGTTTGTTACATTAGAGATTTTGAGAAGGCGGAGGAGATAGCAACTCTTCTGTTACTGCTTTTGGCTTTGACTGAGACAGATCTGCTTGTGCATGTGGTGCTAAGACCTTCCTTATTTTTAAAACCTAAACATTGCATCACAGAATTACAGAGTTGTAATTTAGACTAGAAGGGACTTCTGGCGGTCCAACATCCTGCTCGGGGCCAACAAGAGCCAGTTGCTCCCAGATGGAGATTTCACAGCCTCTCTGGGAGGTCTACTCAAACACTTCATTACCCTCATTGTAGGCCTTTTTTAAATTCATGATCCAGCTGGAACTTTCTGTGCTCAGCTTGTGTCTGTTGTCTCTTGTCTTGTTCCCATAGACCTCTAAGGGAAATGCGCTCAGCCTCTTACACCCTCCCATTAGGTAGCTGTAGACAGTGGTAAGTTCTCCCCAGAGCCTTGTCTTATGTAGGCTGAAAAAGCCCTGCTCCCACAGCCTCTCCATCCATGTCCTGTCCTCCAGCCCCCTGACTTTCTTAGCTGCCCTCCACAGGACTTGCTCCAGTATGTCAGTGTCTGCATGCAGTGCCTGAAGGTTGTCTCACAGGCGCTGAGCAGGGGCAGGCGGTCATTTCTGTCAACCTACTGTTATGCTTTAAGAGGGGAGAAATAAAGAAAAGGTTTGGCTTTATTACTGTAAAGCTTAGCTCTTCTCAGCAGGATCCCAGCATGTGGCTGTTTTAAAACCCGTAGGGGGAAAGTGCGGTTCGGGCAGACCAGAACAAGGTGAACCTTGGAGCAAACAAACCAGCAGCGAGGTGCTCCCTGGAGAGGTCCACCAGTCATTAATGGCTCTGCTTGGCCTCTGGGAACCTGAGCTGTATAACTACCTTGCACCAAAGGTAGAGTGAAGATAGAAGTGCCTGAGTTGAGACTGACAGGAACTTTAGGTCCATATAACAAAGTACATCAGGCCATGGTCCTTTCTTTCCTGTACTGCACTGCTGCTTCATGTCTGGTCCAGGCAAACAGTTTCTCCTTCACCATGTGAAGGACTGGGAACTATTCATAAAGAGACCACTTTTAGTGTAGCTTTCTAGCCACAAGTTCCTCTAAGCTAAAAGAAAACAGTGTATCTTACTAAATAAATGATTAGACATCAATGATTTTCTGCCTTCTAGAGCAGAGTTATTTGGAAGCATGAAAGGAAATTGCTGCAGCAGTATAAAACCACTGCCCTTTGCACTTGCATCTTTTCCACAGAGTAATCCTTCATTCATTGTTTACTTAATGAGAAAAGAAAGAGGTTAATTTATAAAACTGAATAAAAAACAAGCAGAAGACTTTATTTGTGGAACAAAAAACTGAATTAAATGAATAGTCCATCCATTAATGCTGCTAATTGTGCCATGCTCCACTGAGGTCTGCTAGTATTTTGCTCTTGCTGGTGGAGTCCATAGGCTCTCTCCAGTGAGGGTCCGAGACAGCAATCTGTGGCAAGTTTCCTAAAAACTTTTCTTACTTGGTGGATTAATTTCAGCTCCCAGTCTGTGACAGGTTCAGCCTCTCAGGAGTTTCTTAAATTTAATAGATAGGTATAGGAATAATTGGCAGAGCTGATCATGCTGATGATTGCTGCTGTCTGAATCATTTGCAAATTCTCATGAACATCCGCTGAGAGCTGCTGCAAGGAGGAGAAAGAGGGCCTCCTTAATTTGTTTTCCATGCTCTAGAGAAGTCTGTTGTACCCACGTTACAATTTAGCAGTTTCTAGCTATTTCTGTTGACTAAAGAATGTTGCAGAGGTTGGAATTAAACCCAACTATGGGGAAGTTTTGCATTTTATCCAGGTCTCCTGTGGTAGCCGCTCATCTTTGCTAGTCAGTGGAAGTCTTAAATCTCCACTATCCTAGTTGAGCAGAGAAAGTTAATGGGGAGGGGAGCAGGGTAACTGTGCCGTGATCTAGATGGGAGCAGGTTATATCTGCATGGACAATGGCTACTTGATGCTGAGGCTGACTGGAGGCTAAAGCAGCTGTATCTCCCTCTCTTTTTTTGAGTAAGACTGCAGATGAGCGAGGGGGCAAGGGAGACCTAGGCAAACGCAGGTCTGAAACGGCTTGAAAAGGGTGGTCAGTTCATGAAGACACCTAGGAGTAGTTCATGAAGACACCTAGGAATAACCTTTGATTCCCTTTGAGAAGCTGGGGATTACTGTGAAGTGTAGATAAGGAAAAACAAGTCTGGGGCAAAAAAAAATATTGCTGGAATTCCCTATGATAGTCTAGAAGATTCTGTGTTGGAAAAGACATTTCCTCTGAACTGTGACTGAAACTAAAGGAAATATATCAAGAAGATTAATCTATTTACTGAACTTTAACAGCCACTCTGTAACTGTTGAGGCTTCCTGGTCTGTCTTTACCTGGTGGGGCAGGAGGGCTTGTAAGTCCCAGCTGCTGCCCTGCTGAAAGGAGCCTGAGAGAGTTGGTTCCTCAATACCTTCATGTTGCCTTTGTCAGCCAGTCCTAAACCATCAGATTGTGATAGCAAGAGTGAAATGCTAATTGCGAAAACAGTTAGTAAAAATTTAAACAAAATTGGTTCCACAAGGAATGTGCAGATTTTAAAGCGAAAGGAAAAACCTGAAGCAGAAATGGGAACATCTTTATGTCAGGCAGATTCATCACTCTTGAATTTAATCTGCAATTTCTTTTATATCTCACATGATAAAATTCTCCCTTCTTAGCTTTAAACATGACTCGTTTCTATATATTTTATGTGTATATATTATATATGTGTGAAGTATATGTATTTATGAATATAAATGAATATATATGTATTACGAGTATATATAGTATGTAGTTGTTTCTCTGATATAGCTTACTGGCACACAGAATTATATGCAGTCTTTGGAAAGTGGATTTTTTGAAACGCAGCTGTCTCTTTGTTAAGTATTCAAAGAACATTGTAATTATTGCTTTGAATATCTTCTAAATGCTCAGTGGAAAAAGTTGCAAACATTTTTGTTAGAACATGTATTTGTTTGTAACCTGTTCAGTACATCACCTGTTCATATGCCAGCTGGCTTCCTTTCAAAAATGTAGTATTGAGAAGATATAAATACTTTTTTTTTTATCATTGTAATATATTTTTATGCTGTTGTCACACTTAGAGGTCTGACCCTTCCATAATATCTTCTGGAAATACTTGGGAAACACAAGACTGTGCTTTTTCTGGATATATTGTCAAAATTGTTCTTGGCTTCAGTTTGGGCATGCAACTGATTTTTTTCACCTCCCAATTCAAAGTAACATGGTTGTGCTTGCCAAGGGTTACATCAACATGGCAGTGTTCATATTGTCTAGAAGGTACGTAGGCTGTAATGTCTTAATGTCTGAAACTGTGGCTCTGGAATGCATTTGGGGCCTGGGGATGGACTGCTGGGCAGGTGAACTCCATGGCTGATGGCGGTTCACAGAGCGAACATTGGGTCAAAGAGGTGCCTTCAAGCGTCATGTGCTTGCTGGCTTCTCTTTGTCTTGCCATGGAGTGACTTGTGGTCATCTGACAATGGTGAAAGCTGCTTGCACCTTACTTGAGGTTTTCAGCATTTCAGGACAGGTGTAATTTTTGACGTTCGTGTTTAAATACAGGACTGCAAATTGAAAGTGAAGAGTAATTTTACAATATAACCAACTTCTGTATGTGAACATCATTTCAGAGGAAGTCAAGGGTTGTGTTGGTGAAGCTGAACTCCTCTCCTGGTCAGCGGCAGCCTCAGCTCCTGCAGTCTGCTCCCCTGCCTGCCTAACCTCTTCCTGCTGGGGCATGGGCCACCACATCGGGTTGCTGGGTGACACCTTCTGCTAGTGAAGCCTAAGTCAAAGTTAGGATCTGTAAGAAATTTTCACTGGTTTTCCACCCTCTGGGTTTGTGCAGTCAGCCCCATTGTCCACTCAGTTTTGGTTTTTAGCTTTACTGGTTCATTTCTGAGGGCAAAGGTGATGCATTTTTTTAGTGGAAGCTGAGGTTCTTCTCTGTATCATCCTTCCTGCAAAAGTCCTACGGGGCTGGGGGCCATCCAGCACCAGAGGTTGTTTGGCTGGTAACTTTTCCCATTTTTCTGGTTTTCCCTGCTCACTTAACAAGTGAATCTGGCACCTCCTGGAAAATACCTTTTCCACGTGAAAAACATAGCTGTGCTTTCATGCTTGTGTCCTTCATGGTTGTTCAGAGCAACCTCTGACTAGGGATGAGGAACCCACCTCTGTAGTGGGCTCAGGTAGATCCCTTCACCTCTAGAGCTCTCCTTGGATGGTATTGTGGTCTTGAAGGGGAGGCTATAGTGTTTTATGGATGCCTTTCAAAATGGGTCATTTCTTTGGTAGGCTATTCTGCTTAAATCTGGGAGAAAGCCATAGTAGATTGAGGTAGCTGAAACTGCATGTCCGCAGTTAGTGTGGCGGGGGTGTGGGCAGGATATCCTTGGCCCCCGCCGGCCAGGCTGCATCATCCTGCCACAGCGAGCAGCCTGAGCGAGGAGAGAAACCCGTGATACACAACATGTAAATACTCCATAAATACTAGAAATTTGGCAAGGAGGCAGTAGCGGCTTCCTCTCTCCCCGAAGACAGCACCATATGCCCAGAGATGAATCCGGTTATTTCAGCAGCGCTGGCAAAGCTCTGTTTCACCTCCCCGCTGCTCTCTGGCTGGCGTGAGCACCGGCCCTGTCTTCTCAGGGCTGGAGGGCTGCAGGATAAGGGGGGGACCGGGGGGAGCACAGAACACCGTCATGAGAACTGGTGGTGGCAGCCAGGATGTGGAGCAGGCGAGGTGGTGCATAAGGCAGCGGGCTCAGGAGGTGGGCAGCGAGCGCATCCTCATGCAAGCAGCCCCTCCGGCCAGGTTTTGGGGAGCAGGGTCGGGGCCGATGGGGAGGGGTGAGCGCTAGCAGCAGTATGCGTGCCTAGGCACCTCCTGCTCTCACCCTATGCCTCCTCCTTTGGGTTTTGAGATCTGATGGGATCATGGCATAAGGTGGAATAGCTGCAGGCAAATCCTTGTTATGACAGATATATTACTGCAATAAATTATAAATTTATGGCAGTCAGAGATCTAGGCACATGCCCATAACTTTTCTCACTTCTATGTATTGTCCCAGTCAGGTGACGTGTAAACCGAACCAAGCTGTAGAAGCAAGATGACATTGGGTTCACTGCACCCTCCTGCCTGGCTCCTTGGGCCCTGGCGCTTGGCCCTGGAGCGTGGCGCTGCGACGGGCTGCGGGAGCACTGAAACACAACCGGGGCTTTCCTGTGGGCTTGGGTAGTGGGAAACATGCTACTGCTGCAGCACCTTGTCTGAAATACGTTATTTATTGGCCCATGGCAGAGCTCAGGCTCACGCTCCTCAATGGGAGCACTTTTCTAGCCCCACATTACTGCTAAAAATGGAAAGTGCAAGCTGTGAGGTTTTTGCGGGGGGAGCTTTTTTGTGTTGTTGGGATTTTTTTTTAATATGTTTTTTGTTTTTTTTTTTTTAATTTTCTCCTCCACAAGGGGAGGAGGTATCTCAAAGGGTGAAAATGTCAAGGGTAAAAATTCATGTCCAGCTCCTGGCTCCACTCTTCCGTACATAGCCGTTCTCTCTCCATACCATCTGTCTGTTGAAGTGAATGCTTTAATAACCTCTGCAGGGTAGCACTGCTATTTATTTCTTCCAATGTTTAAGTTTCTTTTCAACTTTCGGGATTAAGCTGGAGTGCCCAGGTGTCCTTGTAGACTATGAAAATCCCCAAGCTGGAATGTCAGAGGCTCTTGAAAAGAAGGAAAGTGTGAAAGATGATGGTTTCTCCTCTGTTTTTCTTGGCTCACTTTTCTATCTGCAGTCCCCAAGGCAAGGGAGGGGACTGAAGCCCTAGACCCTGTGGTGTGACTCAAAGCAGAAGCAATGTACAGTGTGCAATGCCCTGGGGTCCTGATGGAGCCTGCCTTGCTGCTCCTCTGCTCCTGGCAGCCCTTTCCTGCCTGCTGCTTTCTGGAGTTCAAGCACAGTCTCCTTGGAGTACCCTGGAGCTGCAAGTCTTTTAACTTACATGGTGGGTTTTTTTCCTCCAGAGGTAACCAGAGCCTGAGACCACCCCACAGCAGTACTTTAACAGAAGAAAAGTTGGAAGTGTTGTAACCCAAATAGCAACAGGCTCTGCCTTTCTTGTCTTGCTCTGCCACCAGGAGCGTCTCCTGGGTTGAGCTCAGGATTGTCTGGATCCCACATGCACCTGCAGCATGTCTTGGGAAACCTCTTCATTTCTATGCCCATAGTTTCTTTGTTCTATTCTGTTTTCTGTTGGGGTGGTTGTTCGGTTTTTTTTGTTACTCCAGTCTAGTGTGTGACACAGCATTGCTGTATGTTGTATTCTGCTACTGGCTGCTGCATCTCAGAAACCTCCTGGCACTTCTAGCTGATACGACTAAAGCATCTCACCCTAGGTCCATGGCTGTGATCTTCCTATGAGCCACCACCCTCCTTTGTCTGCCAAAGTCTTCCCTTGGCCAAGCCAGCCCGTGGTGGATACCATGTTTATGTGGAGATAGCAGTTAGGCAGTAATTGTCATAATAATTGCTTCATGATAACTACACGGTAGCAAGCAGAGTTCACCCAGGCAAATTCCACTGCTTATCCCACCGATTTGTCTGCCCTGGCACCCTCTGGGTGTCCGCTCGGCTGCCAGGGAGCTCACCTCCTACCATCAGTTTGCATATCTGGAGATGGTGCTTGCTTTCTCCTGTGTCTGGATAGAGTACGTCCTTTTTATTTTGCATCCTGGAGCCTTTAATTACTCTTAACAAGTCCCTTTCACACTTTGAAAATCCTGTAGCAATTTCAATTTGAATTGCTTTCTCTGAGGCTTCTGTTTCAATGAGTGAACCTGCTCTGGGGTCCCGCTGGTAATTGGGCTGTAATAGTTATGATCCTTTAAATGCACTTAAGGTACCACGAGCTTTAAGAATTGGTAATGATGCAATCTGGCATCTCAGCATCAGTTTTGTCTTGTCTCTGAGCTAAGCATTTTGGATTTGATTGTATTGTTTTGCCCTTCATGAAGATTACAAATATTTGCATGTTTTAGAACTTGGATGTATTTAATTAAACGCTACCCTGCGCTCATGTGCCCGTCTCGCAGGTCCGAGTCCTGGGCTACTCCTCAGTTCCTGCTCTGCCAAACCCCTGCTGAGTTCAGTGAGAGTTTTGCCAGAACAAGGCCCTAAAAAACAAGCGTGGTTCATCTTAGCAGTTGTGCTTATTTGTGCACCAGCCCAGGCTCACGTTAAAAAGATATTAAACAAGAAGTACTAAAGGACCTACTTGTCTTGTCCTTGCCCAGAGCAAACGTTTACTCTGGGACTGGTCCAGCAGGTTAAAGGTGGAGTTTCCTCTGGTTTGTGTGTTACCTAGGATTTTGTATTGTGGATACCATGAGTAGATCAAAGCTGCTAAAGTTCTCTGCAGCTTAATTCCCATCTAAGGAGAGGTGGGAAAAAAAAAAAAGAGAACATCATCTCTCAGGCATGTCTCAGTACAATAGCAAGAGGTGTGCAGCCTGTAGCCTGCTGCTGCAACTCAGAATATAAAATTTCCAAAATTACATGTTGCGGGTATGATAATGAACTGAAAGTAAATATGGTTCAGTTTGCTATGAATCATTCTTTAGGGATTTAATTGGACTCAGATGAGCTAGCATTGTTGCAGTGCAAGAATAGAGTTGTTTCAGAATTAGACAGGCATCGTTGCTCAGCAGACCAGAGCTGCAGCATCCAAGTAGCACTGGGGAAACCTTGCCCTCAAAGAGGCTTCCCAGGACGGATTGAGGAAAGCATTTCAGGGAGGGAAGGAGCCAGCAGTTCCCACAAGCCCCTGAGATCTGGGAATTCACCTGCTGGTACTGGAGGCCTTCTCCGCTCTTTGAATTGCTCTCAGATGAACAGTATGAGTTAAGTTGTCCCCATAAGGTGGAACGATTTACTTCACCCTAAAAGCCCTCTAAGCTCTTCTGAAAGGGAAAAGGAGGCATGAGATGATAGTAATGGAAACCTCTATAATGGGATGTTACAGCAAATGAAAATAAGCATTTTGTGCTCTTCCTTTGAGCAGGAATTTCAGGTCCTGTCATGGTTTAACCCCAACTGGTGACTAAACACTGTGCAGGTGCTCACTTACTTCTCCCCCCTCCCAGTGGGGTGGGGGAGGAGAATCTGAAAGAAAAAAAAGTAAAACTTGTGAGTTGAGTTTAGAACAGTTTAATAATTAAAATTCTACTACTAACAATTGTAATGAAAAAGAAGATAACAAAAAGAGATAAATAAACCCAACAAAGACAAGTGATGCACAGTGTAGCTGCTTACCACCTGCTGACCAATGCCCAACCAGTCCCTGAGCGGTGGTCCCCCAGCCAGCTCTCCCAGTTTATATACTGAGCATGACATTCTGTGCTATGCAATATCTCTTCAGCTGGTTCAGGTCAGCTGTCCTGGCCATGCTCCCTTCCAGCTCCTTGTGCACCTCCTCGCTGGCAGAGCACAGGAAACTGAAAAGTCCTTGACTTAGAATAAGCCCTGCTTAGCAACAACTAAAACAGCAATGTGTTATCAATTCTCAGACTAAATCCAAAACACAGCACTGCACCAGCTACTAGGAAGAAAATTAACTCTATCCCAGCTGAAACCAGGACAGATCTCAAAGCAGAACCACCAGTGGCTCAGACATGTTGCTTCCAAGCAAGGACAGTACTTCCCTTAGGAAAGTGAATACAGTTCAGCTCCATGAGAGACAGAGCTGAGATGATAGCCTAATGTGGTGTACAGAGAACTTGAACATAGGAACTGTCCTGTAATGGGCTATTTTGAAGATAGTGGGCCACTATCATGACTATGGGATGGAGTTCTTAACCTGCTGCAAGAAGATTTATATAAGCAGTTCTCATTAATACCAGTGGGAATTACTCAGAGATACACAAGTGCATCATAATAAGATATGTACCTTGGCAGTTCGTAATTAATATTTGAAGATAGTACAAACAGAGTCTCCTCTGAGTCAAGTGGGCAAAAACTAGTGATACTTATAGGGAAACAAAAATCTGTTATTTTAGTCTTCTGAGAGGTTATAGGAAGGTCAACCATCCATACTTACAGGTCCTCAAAATAAGGCATTTCTTATATATGTGGCATGTTAACTGTTCCCATTGTAATTGCAGGTGCTTTAGCTACTGTCTGCTGATTACTGATGGGCAACAGACCAGCTCTGTTTTTAGGAGCTGCTGACCATCTCTGCTGACCCAGGGCTTTGGTCTTGTCTGTGCCTCACCATGGGACACGAAAGATTGGTCCCATTCTGCTTGCAGTTGCATCATGTAATAAAATGGGATGGGGAGACTGCAGGCAGCAGAAGAAAGCCATAAGCAAAAACAGAATTTGTGATTTTAGTCCAGTGAAATATCTCAAAAAGCTTGCTTCTTTTGAAGTGGCCATTGAAGTAGGTAGAAAGGACTGTGTATTTATGTGAGGTACAGAGAGAGTCAGACATTGACCTCTACTTGATGTTTCTGAGTTAGTCATTATTCCTCTGTTCAGTTTGTATCAGTAACAAGCTTTCAAGTTGGTTTCTTCAAATTTTGGCTTTCTGCTTTTTTTTTTGCTGAAGCTGGTATGAGGTTTGAATCTTAAACCTGAGTTCCAGCAGCAGGTGCGGGTCCTGTCCTGCAATGTACCAAGTACAACTATGCAGCCTTTGCTTCTGGTTGACCTTCCTCCTGTGGCCAGCAGGGCTCAGGCCGCATCTGTTAGCAGTGTGCTGCTGCGGTGCTTGCCCAGTCATTGTAAGACCTGTGGCTAGTTGCTGCCATTCTGATTCAATTCGTTTTCTTTTATTATTCTCAGCATTATTTACATAATCTTTTACAGAAGCCCATTTTGCTTACTAGAGAGAATGTAAAATTTACTTTTTCTGACAGATGTTGACAGCTTTGTAACAGTGCAGACACGGTGATTGCATCTTGGCAATGCTACTGGCTTGAAAGAAGGTTCACCAAAGCAGATGAGTCTTGCCTCCTGCCCTGTAGATGATAAATGCTAAAGTTAACCTTTTTAACATCTGCAGATGATGGTCCACCCTGAAGCCCAGTGTCCCACACTGAGAAGGTCCTTGCTCATGGCTGCACAAGTTGAAGTTCATTAGTTTTCACATATGCAGCAAATAAACTGGTGAGGTAGAGGTTGATGTTATGGATGGCTTGGTGCAAACCTTCATCAGGATTACTTTGAAAAGTCAAAGATCTTGTAGATCATCAGCTGCTAGATTAGTAACACTGAGGATGATGATGCATGCCCTCAGAGTATACTCCAAGTCATAAGTGGAGCATGGAGCTAGAGAACAGCCACAAAGGAAGGGCATTTCAGTTTTTCAGGTGAGTGGTGGCCAAATCCTGGCCCAGTGGGTATACATCTTACCACTCCTGTATGGGGCAGGTGCTCTCGTAGGGTTTGGCATTACAATGGTATGTGCTGTTTTAATACTTCAACAGAGATAACAGAATACCTAAATAAATCCTGCTTGATGCTTAGATAAGGATTTCATCCTGCTATGTTTGTAGGCAGATACAAACAGAGTTTATAATTCACTGTCCAAGGATTTGATCCTTTCTTTTACTTTATTTTGCATTCCAACTTACGGTATTTTAACTGCATAGAAATTACTATAAGGAAATATAGAGCGTTATCACATAATAGTTGCACAGAAGAGTCAGCAGATAATAAAATGTTGGGAACTATGGGCCTAGGAAGGTCCAGTTACTTGCTTAATATGAATATTTTATTAGACATTAAAAAGCAGAAGTTCTTGAATGTTCACTGCTTTCCTGTTGTCAAAAAACTATCAGACAAATGTGGGGCCAAGTGAGGGTACATTTCTCCCACCTTGCAACAGAGCAACAGTTACAGGGTATTTTACAAAAAATTCCCAAAACACCCTACCAGTGTTGCCAGACCCTACCGCTGCTGCCAAACAATGGTTAGTGCCAACTAGGCCCAGCTGGGCACACTGAGCTCCTAAGGCCAGACCAGCTTGTAGACTACTGTGCTAGTTAGACCTGACTGAAGCTGAGCCTGGCTGCAGGATGGGTATGGCCGCAGGAGCCTGGCTGAAGTGTGGCTCCCTCCTGAGGGCAGATGTTGGGTCAGTGGTGGCACCTGGGGACAGCTGTGAGCACCAGGGAGGGAACCCAGGTGAGGGCAGCCAGGTTCTTCAAAAGGGAAAAAGATATTTTTATTCCAGCAGCTAAAAACCTTTTGTGTTTTGGTTTCTCTTAGCAGTTATTTATCCAAAACATTTGGGATAAAATCTGTCTCTTTATTAAATATTTAACAGCCTTGCCTTCAGCTGTGGGCTGAGAAAGCTCCCAATCCACATGTGAGTCACCAGGAACTCCTCCGACAAAACCAGAGGAAGTCCAGATTGGAGATCCCTACAGGAAAGAAAAAGGTTTGCTGGTTTGGAAAAAGGCCAGAATGGTTCCTATCTCTCATGAATCTAAAAATGAGCACAGCAGCCACTCTGTCATGTATGTGGATGAGGACTTGTAGAGTCTGAAATTTTAAGTGGAGAAGTTCTGGGTATGCTAGGTAGCATCACACCTTATATAGTGCAGATGAGTAGTGCTCCCGGTAACTGGTCTTTTAATAAACGTTGTTCAGATTTGTATACTAACATGTCAGAGACAAGACAACATAGATCACCATTTCCCTTAGTAGTTTGTTCCATTGGTAAATTATTGCTATTTTTAATCTTAGTCTGCTTAGTTTTCACTGCCAGCCATCAGTTGACATGCATCTTTCTGCAAAGCAAGGAGATCCATGTTTTGAAGGTGCCCTGCTCTCTAAAGACAACAGCCTGGGAATTGTTTGCAGAGAGTGGGAATGCAGGCTCCTGCAAAAACAGCATATGGTGACAAATTCTGTGATAAGATATCTGTTTTACTGTGGTAAAACAGATAGCAAAAAAGGTTACAGCTGAAGTTTGAGCTATTCTAGCAGTGCTGATGGTGAGTAGTGTTGTGCACTGGGCTTCCATGTGCCATGCATGCATGGTGATTGTAACCCGTATTTCTGTTTTTCTGTTCTGTATTTCTAACCCTATATATTTCTGTTGAAGCGATAGGAACTGAATGAGTAAAATTAAGATGAAACTTTTTTTGCATATTTCTCCCTTTGGCCAAATTATTTTTCTCAACATCCAAATTAATTATCTGCTGCAGAGATAGGTGGCAATCTCTGTCCCTTAGCCAACTACAGAGATACCTCCAGCAGTGGTTTTACACCTCTTCTCACTGTGGACCACTTACAGAATTTTCCTGGTGGTGTGTATAGTAAATGTACACCTACTGGCATGAAGTTGACTCCCCCTTATTACTATTAACAGATACTTCAAAAGTGATTCAGATACTTCAAAAGTGGTTCACAGTATTTTCACGGGTGGAAAACCGTTAGTCTGTGACACAGGTAGTTTCTGTGCACGCTGGGATCGCTTCTGCAGGGAAGATAGATGTAAAACACTTGTTTAGGCTATTGCTCTGAGTACTTTTAAACAACTTACTGAAGCTGATGGGCCTGATTCTGATTTCAAAGTAGTGTTTATATGTCAGCTTGTGGCAAGGTTATTCCTGATTTAAGACTATGAAAGTAAAATCTTTGTTTTTCCAGATGTTGAGCTTAGAAGTGCAAGCCTATAGCCTCCCCCTCCCTTGCCTGTGCCACCATAGTGCTTCTTGGAATGTGAGGAGTACCACTGGTGTTGTCTGTTAATGACATACCATCAGTGAGCAGCACTAACTGACCAACTGTTCTGGTGCAAGTCACTTGACCCCATTGCTCCTTTGACCTCCTCTGCCTTATGCAGGTGGGACCTGGACAGCTACCTTATGTATGTGCCTGGCTCTTGGGTAGCAAGGTTAATGAATATGACTTTTTTTCCCCATAGTTGGCTTGTGTTGTCCCCACCTTTCTGGGAGGCAAGAATGAGATTGGCAAAAGTTGTTTGAACATTAAAGACTGAAAGTCAGATGGGACTTTGATGGGCAATCTGCAAATACCGAGAGAAAAGATAGTTGTCCTGGTTTTGGCTGAGATAGAGCTAATTTTTCTTTTGTGTAGCTGGGATGGTGCTGTGTTTTGGACTCAGTGTGGCATTTGGTATGAGAAGAATGCTGGTATTATACTGGTGGTTTTAACTGTTGCTAAGAAATCAAGGGCTTTTCAACTTGTCATGTCTTGCTAGCGTGCAGGTGCACAAGAAGCTGGGAGGGAGCATAGCCAGAGCAATGGACCCAAACAAGCTGGTAGAATATTCTGTATCATACAATGTCATGCTCAGGGCATAGATGAGGACTGGCTGGGAAGCTGGGTGCTCTTTCTTCCGGGATTGCGGTTTTGGGATTTTCTCTCCTCTGGGATCACTATCCAGGAATGGGCTGGGCATTGGTCAGCAGGTGATGAGCAATTGCATTGTGTATCACTCATTTGTATATTTGGTTGTTACAGTTATCATTATTATTTAAATTTTGTTTTATTTCAGTTATTAAATTATTTTTATCTCAACCTACGAGTC